>JAQQSY010005022.1:0-11932 GCA_028646535.1 Procyon lotor | reverse complement strand
AGTATGAATGTTTGCCAACCCTGTTTAATATGTTCTATCTCGGGCATAGTACTTTTATATTTAATAAATGTCCAATGGCATAAATTTCTAGTGTTATGGAGGATTTGTGGACAAAAAACATTTTGGTGCACACCAAATCATACAGAGTAAATGCCTTTCTGTGGCACCAAGCTTTCCTCTACTACTCACCTGGCATTACAAGTGAAAAAAATATTAATTATCTAAAGCCAACTCTTTTTTGGAGAATGGAAATTTTGCATTTTTCTGTCTTTTTCTCCCTAAAAAAGACTGCTCCTCTTACATGGACTATGCCAGGTACTTCTCTTCTGTGGAGACTGTAACTTCACTTAGGGGACTATGAATTGGGATGCAGTGCAAATTCACTTTATAGAAGAGAGGGGAATAGTGAAGCCTTTTAAGCACTTTCCTTTTTCTCATTAGTAAACCTAACTGCATGGTGTTGTGCAGGCATGATCATATTGATCTCACATCTTTGCAGCACAGGACCAATGTGATTCATAAATCTTACATGAATCTGTTCTAGTGGTAAGTAGAGAGAAACAAATACTTGGCCTTAATCAGCATATGAAACATAAACTTTGTAGAAACAAATTCTTCCGTTTAAAAAAAAAAAAAGTGGTAGGTGGAGGCATGCTACTGTACAACTGAGTAAGTCCCTTCTGATTGCCTGCGACTTCACTCTCTAGTCAATGTGTCAAAATGTCTCCCCAATAATACTCATTTTTGGTATCAAAAAATCCACTTGATTTTTATTAGATACTCTTCTACAATCCTTTATGGATGCCTTTATGCTTTATTTTCCTTCTCCTTCCTGCCAAGTGTGAATCTTGGTTCAATGGAAGTATAAAGTAATTCAAGGCTACTTGCTTTTCTTTCTACCTCCCCACAGGAATGTACTTGTACACCAAATATGATGTCACTGTCTAGTTCATAAAAAATAAAAATATAACCCCCGATATACCCTCTCTTAATTCTCCTAAGAATAGGAGAGGTTACGTGAAGTGCTGGGACATCAGACATTAGTGATTATCTGGGCACAACACTGAATCTCATTGCTGGAAGTCAGCTCCTTCCTCAACTTCTTTCAACTCTTCTCTTTTATGGAATAGGAAAATTTGGTTTGTGTCTAGTCTATCTATATTAATATCACTCTACCACTTGCTAAATGAGTCTCTAAGTTATGGTTTCCTAATCCTTAAGGAAGACATAATAAAATCTCCTCCCTCAAGCAGTTGTTCTCAGGATCAACTGTGGTATTGTACCCATATAAAATATTTAGAAAACAGAATGCCTCACACATGATAATAGCACAAATTCAATGAGCAATCACTAATGTCATTACCATTTTCCATTAAAATAAGAGGGGCGCCTGGGTGGCTCAGTGGGTTAAAGCCTCTGCCTTCAGCTCAGGTCATGGTCTCAGGGTCCTGGGATCGAGCGCCGCATGGGGCTCTCCGCTCAGTGGGAAGCCTTCTTCCCCCCCGCCTTCTCTCTCTGCCTGCCTCTCTGCCTACTGGTGATTTCTCTCTCTCTGTCAAATAAATTAATAAAAAATCTTTAAAAAAAATAAAAAATAAAAGAAAAGGCAGACCCCAGACTCAGAATCTTAGGTATGCAGACAGGCATTAATATTTTACTAGAATTCAAAAATTTGCTTTGCTTTCAGTTTATATTATGGTTTCCCACTATTTAAAATATGTTTTCTGTTTGTGGATGTGCTATAGCATTTTCTTTATAAATAAGTTTATTCAAGGAAAAAGTAAGTCAATATAAAGAAAATATGAATTAAAGCATACTTCGGTTCATGCACTGAGGTAGCAAAATCTCTGAAAAAAATGACTTATACCTGGGACTATGTAGTAAACAGTGTATATGTTGGCTCTTATCTTTTTTATTGTCATATGCTTCCTGCATGTCCCCCAGCACATCTCTGCCTTTACCAATTATGCTGCTCTCCTGCCTAAAACCCTCCCAACCTTCCCCCCTCACAGTTTGGTTCATCTTCTTTAGGAAACCACTCCCAAGTACCTTGACTTGTAATTATCTTCCTGTTTTGTTTTTAACCAATTCTGTTGTTTTAAAGGGCTTTGTGGTCAAATAGCACTATGGTCACTCCCAACTCTGCCCCTTGTGAGATGTATAACTAGGGAAGAGATGCTTCATAATTTCCTCTGCATTAGTATAGAGAACATAAAGATAATGACTTTGTATGTTCCTGTGAGGATTAAAGGAGATAAAATATAGGAGACATATATTAGCTACCCAAACTCAATAAAAGTTCAATGACAGCTATACCTGTATTTTAGAATGACATCTGTTTTCACTTTCCTTCCTCCATCCCTTCATCATCCTTTTACAACTGTTCTTTGAGCATCTTCTTTGGGTAGGAACTTTGCTCAGTACAGATAGTTCCCAGACTTATATGGTTTGACTTACGATCTTTTGACTTTATAATGGTGTAGAAGTGACATGCATTCAGTGGGCACTGTACTTTGGATTTTGATCTTTTCCTAAGGAAGTGATATGTGGTATCATACTCTATCATGAGGCTGAGCAGTGACAGCGAACTGCAGCTCCCCATCGGCCATGTGTTCATAGGGGTGAGCAACCCATACAATCATTCTATACTCATACAAACATTCTTTTTTCCCCACTTTCAGGACAGTATTCAATAAATTATAAGATATTCAATGCCTTGTTGTAAAATAGGATTTGTTTTAGATGATTTTGCCCAACTGTTGGCTAATGGAAGCATTCTGAGCATTTATAGTAGGCTAGGCAAAGCCACGGTGTTTGTTAGGTTAGGTGTATTGAATGCATTTTTTACTTAATGACATTTTCAACCTACAATGGGTTTATTGGGAGGTAATCCTACCATAAGGAGAGGAAGATCTGTACTGTTTGTAATAAAGACAGAACAGTCTCTGCTCTCTTCCTCACGTCTCTCACCAAAACCATATTTATTAATTTAATTTTTGTTTACTGAAGCTTTAATTTATATCTCCTTTAAAAGTTTTTGAATTTACTTACAATAAAAGACATTTAAAATGAGACCACTTACATTTCAATATTAAGTTCAAATTTATATGGAGGGAATGGGATATAAATATGTCAAATACTTCGGCTAATAGAATTACTGTAATTGGACATAAATTCAACTATGCAGTCTTGGCAGCCTGGGCATAAGGGGAATTGAGACAGGTTATCAGTCTGGTAAGTATTTTCAAAGTTTGGCTAGAGCTGACTCTGGGCCCTGAAAGCTGAAAGTTGCCTTCAACAAGTTGGATCTGGGATAGTCGATCTACAAATTATTTTCCTAAGTGTTTTCTGGTGGGGAATATTTGTCATGTAAGCATGGTAAAAGTGTATTAAATATAACTAAGTCTGGCTACATGTTTAAAAAAAAAACATTTGTCCAGTTTGTCACTGTTTTTATGTTTTCTTATAAAACATCCAACTATAAATTGGAATTTGATATATCGCCCACCAAGTGACCAAACTGAATGCATAATGCTATATTTGGAGCTGAGGAATCATTTTTGGGTAGCTGGTATAGCAACAAACTAATTCTCTCCATTTGTTTAGTATTTTACAGTTTACAGAGTGTTTTGGAATATATTACCACTTTTAGAACCACAGCTGAAATATATTAGAAAGAACTCTGGAGTTGAAGTCAGATGATTTGTATTCAACTCTGCCCACCAGTCTTATAACTGCTCCCCCTATTTCTGTAACTGACTCTTCTTAACTCATCCATCTAGGATGGTTCTACAGATAGGCATCTCCAAGTTAGGACAAATTTTGATCATTAATTCTTTTATACTTTTTTTTTTTTAATTCCTACAAGAGATGCTGGTGTAGGCCATTATATAAAAGATAATGATTAAGTTATGAGCCAACCATATAGGAAGGCTAAAAGACATGTTATTTCCCAAGTTTTGTTTTTTGGTTTGTTTGTTTTTTTTTCCCAGTCCATGTACCACCGACTTCACATAGTGGTCTAGAATCCCTTTATCTTCTGACATTCTCAGTCACCTTCCCTCTTGAAACTCTACCCTGTGCACTGCTGGCTCTATTCTGGAGGCAAATGGAGAACTGCTCTAGAGCTTGGTATAGACTGTTAAGAACAAATTAACAGACAAATCTCAGATAATAGAGGTTACTTTTAATATAACTTCTATATCTTATTTTACTAACATTTTTCTGTCTAGTTTTGCTGTATCGCCAGTGACAACTTACCCCTCCTCCAAAGAGTTAGAGGAAGGAAACCAGGGAGTGACAGAAAAGATGTATATATACCCGTCCCATCCAGTAGACAGAAGAGACTTTGGAGGGAGAACCAGTGTTATTTAACCTTGTTGTTTTATCATCTAGATAACCCCATTTCAGATGGGTTCTCCATAATGTCCAGTCAGTAAGAAAATGAAAATTGATGTATCGATGAGAAAAGTCATGTACTTCATGAAAGAAAGAATATTTTTCTCGGGTCCTAATTCTGAAGAGGGTTCTTTTCATTTTATCCTTCAGGCACATAATATTGATTTAATTATAATTTTTACTATGTGGCACCGTATGTTCACAGGTACCTGATGCTAGGTGAGTCTATATCTCTATTTCCATCTTTGTCTTTATCTCTATCTAGTTTGTTTTGTCCTCCTCTCAGATCTCCACTCCCATTCATTCCTTATGCATGCCTTTATGAGCACCAATTCATTCTACTGAATATTTATAAAATATATGGCAATAATTAATTTAATGGGCTTTAAAAGAAAGATATTGTGCTATAAATCCTGTCTCTTTATTCCTTTGATACCTACAAAAAAATATATCCATGCTGTCCTACATATTTCATTCCTGTATTTTTGATTCTTATTTTCTATTCCAAAGGTGATAGACATCTAGATCACCTCCAGTTCTTGTTATGTACTACATCCTTCCCTGCGTTGAACCCTCACAAATGATGTGAAAATTTTTCCTGGAAACACACTCAATATTGGGATTGGTCTATCACAGGGTATTCATACTCCTCATACCACAAAATGTCCCCAGTATTACTATCACCAACAGTATACAAGTATTCTTCTTGTCTCAAATTCTTGCCAACATTTTTTTTTATCCAACTTTCTTTTTTTTTTTTTATCCAACTTTCTAATGTTCATCTCCAATGGGTATATAGTAGCATCCCATGGTCATTTTAACTCACATTTATCTAACAATAGATTAAACTGAACATTTTATATTCTCATGCCCACACTATTTTTTAAAGAAAATTTCTTGGAGTTTTTGTTTTATAACAAAATTGAGGGAAATTTACAGAGATTTCCCATTTATCCTCTGACCCCACATATGCATAGCATTCCTCATTATCAACATCATCCACCAGAATGGTATTTTTTTTTATCAAGAAGCTACATGAAACTACCATGAAACTACATTGACAGTTCATATCACCTGAAGTCCACAGTTTACATCATGTTGGCTCTTAGTGTTGTACAATCTATGGGTTTAAACAACGTATGAAATATATCCATCATTATAATATCATACATAGTATTTCCACTGTCTTAAAAACCCTCTATGATGTGCCTGTTCATCTATCACTGGCCTCTTCCTCACTCAACCAATTATCTTTCCATTATCTTCATATTTTAGCCTTTTCTAGAATGTTATATAGTTGGAATCACACAAAATGTAGCTTTTCCAAATTGACTTCCTCCACTTATTAATATGTATTTAAGATTCTTCTATGTCTTGTGATAGCTTGAGATCTCCTTTCTTTTTAGCACTTAATAATATTCCATTGTCTAGGTATACCACACTTTATTTATTCACCCTCTGAAGGACACTGCAATAACTAAACTTTCTTATAATTTTAGTTGCTATAAAGCTACTATAAACAATTATGTACAGGTTTTTGTGTATACTTAAGTTTTCAACTTTTTTAGTAAATACCAAGAGGAGCAATTGCTGGATCAGATGGTAACAGTGTGTGGAATTTTGTAAAAAAAAAAAAAAAAAAAGTGCCAAACTGTCTTCCAAAGTGGCTGTATAACGTTTTACATTCCCCTCAGCAATGAATGAGAGTTTCTTCTGCTTTACATCCTTGTCAGTATTTGGTACTATTAGTGTTCTGGATTTTGGCCATTCTACTATGTGTGTGGAAGCATCACATGGTTTTCAATTACATTTCCCTGATGGCATATGATGTAAAACATCTTTTCATATGCTTATTTGTCATTTGTATAATATCTACTTTGGTGAGGGGTTTGTTAAGGTCTTTGGGCCATTTATTAATTGGATTTTTTTCTTATTGTTGAGTTTTAAGAGTTCTTTTTATATTTTAGGTAAGAATCCTTAATCAGATGTGTCTTTTGCAAATATTTTCTCCTAATCTGTGTCTTACCTTCTAATTTTCTTACTGTTTCGTTTGACAAAAAAGAGTTTTTAAATTTCAATAAAGGCAGCTTACCAAGTATTTATTTTGTTGATCTGTCCTTTGATGTTGTATCTACAAAGGGATCGCAATAGCAAAAGTCATCTAGCTTTTCTCCAATGTTGTTTTTTAGGAGTTTTATAATTTGGCATTTTACATTCTCGTTTGGAATACATTTTGAATTAATTTTTGGGAAGGGTATAAGGTCAGTATCTTGACCAATTTTTTAAAATATGGATGTCTGATTAATCCAGCAGCATTTATCGAAAGACTATCTGTGCTCCATTATATTGCTTTGCACCTTTGTCAAGATCAATTAACTATACTTATAGGGGCCTATTCCTGGGATCTCTATTCTGTTCTTATTGCCCTATTTGTTTATTATTTTGCCGATACAACACTACCTTTATTACTACAGCTTTATAGTAAGTCTTAAGGTTAGGTGGCCTCCATCCTCCAACTTCATTTTTCTCCTTCAATGTTGTATCAGCTATTCTGGGTCTTTTGCCTCTGCATATAAACTTTGGAATCAGTTTGTCAACATCCATAAAATAACTTGCTGGGATTTTGAGTGGCATTTCAATGAATCTATAGATCAGGTTGAAAAGAACTGACAACTCGACAGTATTGATTCTTCCTACTCCTGAACATAATCTCCCCTATTTATTTATTTCTTCTTTGATTTCATTCATCAGAATATTGAAGTTTCCTTCAGAGTTCTGTTGCATATTTTGTTATATTTGTATCTAAGTATTTAACTCTGGGGGAGAGAAGTGCTAATGTGGATAGTGCTTAATATTTAATTTCAAATTCCATCTATTCATTGTTGCTATATAGGAAAGCATCTGACTTTTCTATGATAACTTTGTATCTTGCAATTTTGATATAATTACAAATTAGTTTCAGGAGGGTTTTGCTTTTGTCTTGTTTTGTTTTTGTTTTTGCTTTTTTGTTTTTTTTGTGTTTTTTTTTTTTTGTCAGTTCTTTCGGATTTTCATAGCATCTATGAACAAAGACAATTCTATATCTTCTTTTATAATATGCATAATTTTATTCCAGCACTACTTTTTAAAAAAGATGACTAACTTCATGGGGGCTATTTATTTTCCCTTCTATGAATTCCCAATTTCCATTCTTCTGTTGTTGTTTTCTTTTTTTAAGGTTGGATGTTTTGTCTTTATTGTTGATTTTTAGAACTTTATTATAAATTCTAGATATTAATTTCTTATTGGTCTTAAACATGAAAATATGCTGTTCTGTCAGTTGTCTGTCATATTGTTTGTCATTTATTGAAGAAAAATCTTAATTTTGCATGAGTCTTTATGTAGGAATTTTTAACAAAATGATAGATAATATTAGGGGAACCCTAATATTGTTGGTGGGATTACACTGTTGGTGGGATTACAAGCTGGTGCAGCCACTCTGGAAAACAGTATGGAGGTTCCTCAAAAAGTTGAAAATAGAGCTACCCTGTGACTCAACAATTGCACTACTGGATATTTACCCTAAAGATACAAATGTGATCCGAAGGGGCATGTACACCTGAATGTTTATAGCAGCAATGTCCATAATTGCCAAATTATGGAAAGAACCTAGATGTCCATGAATAGATGAATGGATAAAGAAGATGTGGTATATATACAATGGAGTACTACGAAGCCATAAAAAACCGAAATCTTGCCATTTGCAATGACATGGATAGAACTAGAGGGTATTATGCTAAGTGAAATAAGTCAATCAGAGAAAGACAATTATCATATGATCTCACTGATATGAAGATTTTGAGAAACAAGACAGAGGATCATAGGGGAAGAGAGGGAAAAATGAAACAAGATGAAACCGGAGAGGGAGACAAACCATAAGAGACTCTTAATCTCAGGAAACAAACTGAGGGTTGCTGGAGGGGAGGGGGTGGGAGGGATGGGGTGGATAGGTGATGCACATTGGGGAGAGTATGTGCTATGGTGAGTCCTGTGAATTGTGTAAGACTGACGAATCATGGACCTATGCCTCTGAAACAAATAATACATTATATGTCAATTAAAAACTTCAAAAAAATTTAAAAAAATGTAAAAAACATTCTCCATATTCCTGATTCAAACATGAATCTTAAATACTGAGCGCACAGAGCTAAGGCTCTATCTCCTTAAAAGAGATGAACAGATTGAATCTGTTTGTTTTGATAGCTGATTGCTTGATTTGTTGGTATATGTCTATCCACTGTATATTCTATTGCATTGTTTTCTATTGGGCTAGTTACTGTTACAGTTTCTACTTTTTCATTAACTATGTTATGAATAATCCATAAAATGAGATCCATAAAATAATTATATAATAAAGAGAGCTGGAACTTGATCAGAAATACAAAAATAGATATGGAAAATCAGGAGAAGGTATATGAAATAATAATCTAACCCAAAACAAAGTCATATTATTTCAAAAAAGAGAGATAAAGAAAAAGAAAAGAAATTGTCTCACAAAATACAGCTGATTACATCATTTTTCAAAGGCAGAAAAAGAGTTAATTTTTTTTTTTTAATTTTATACTTGAAATTGGTTTTCTAGTGGGCAATAACCAAAGTTATCCCTTTGGACTTTCTAATCATATATAATCTTTTGCCAGCTCAACAATCTCCAAAATATTTGAAAGACTGACTTCACCACTATTGTTGATGATTCCATGGCATGTAAGGCTGTACTCATATTTTAAAAGCCTTTTAACCTGTCATGTTTCCTTTTAGGCAGGTGTTCTGAAGAAGGAAACATACTCATCTCAAGAACCAATAGGGTCAAATTTGCACGATGCCAAAATAATAGATTGATTTGTAGAATACTGATGAAGAGTCTGTCAACCTGGATTTTAGTGTCACATTAAATTCAGGAAAATATTAACAATAAAACCCAGAAGATAAAACTTAGGGGAAACACAACAGTTTCATCAACTATTTGAAAAACTCTTAAGTATAAGAATTTGACTTATCCTGGATCATCTCAAAGGAAAAAACTAGAAGCAGAGAGTCAAATTTTAGCTTAATTTAAGAAATAATACTCTAGGGGCGCCTGGGTGGCCCAGTGGGTTAAAGCCTCTGCCTTCGGCTCAGGTCATGATCTCAGGGTCCTGGGATCGAGCCCCGCATCAGGCTCTCTGCTCAGCGGGGAGCCTGTTTCCCCCTCTCTCTCTGCCCGCCTCTCTGCTTACTTGTGATCTCTCTCTCTCTCTCTCTGTCAAGTAAATAAATAGAATCTTTAAAAAAAAAAAAAGAAGAGAAATAATACTCTAAAACTAAAGGAGTTCAGCAATAAAACAGATTGATGAAAAAGGTAGGGAATTTGTTACAAAAATCAAGTTGACCCTGGAATCTTATGGTTAGGACTTGGAAAGGACAAGAAGAAAATGGTGAATGGAAATTTGGTAATTTACTTTCCAAAGAGCTGTTCTTCTTTTGGACAGATAAAGTAATAGAAAGAATTAGGTCTTGTTTAAAATCATTCATATCATTGAACACTACAGCAAAGACTAATGATGTACTATGCTGGCTAATTGAACTAACTAACTAACTAACTAACTAATGATGTACTATGCTGGCTAATTGAACTAACTAACTAACTAACTAATGATGTACTATGCTGGCTAATTGAACTAACTAACTAACTAACTAACTAACTAACTAACTAACTAACTATGTACTATGCTGGCTAATTGAATACCTCTTTCCTGTCACACTTTCTACAGACACTAGTCCTAGTTTAAACTTTCCTTAACACTGTCACCTGATTTGATCTTCCTAATATGAATCTCTAATCATGTCAGTTCTTTTTCTCAAGAATTTTACCCCAGAGCTCAGATGTGCACTTGAGGACTCTCAAGGGGAAGAGGCTTTAGTGAGAAGTGGGGAAAAGGATCCCTAGCAGTGGCTGTTGCCTCAGGAAGAGGAGATGGGCCAGCAAGCAGCTAAGGCCTATGCAGAAGTCTCTGGGGTCAGGGAGAACAACAGACAGGGGCCCACCTGAGGTCTTCCTCTTGTGGGGATGGGTTTTTCTTTTCTTTTTCTTTCTCTCTTTCCTTTTTTTTTTTTTTTTAAAGATAAAATGTTCAGAGCCACACACACACAAAGATAATTTTGATTATATAAAAGAGGCTAATGTTATCACTTTTTGGACCATTGATGACATTACTGAGATAAGAAAATCACACTTTTTGTTAAATGATGTAGGAAAACACAAATAACAGAGAATGATATAGTAAAAGATCAAAAAGACATACAGTAAGGTCCATCTCTACTTTGCTATTAATATGGCATATTGGAGAACTCAGTAAGCCCTTGTGTCCTAATAAGTCATTTATCTTGGTTGAACAAGATAGTCTCTGTTGGGCTGTCCTCTAACATCCTCTCACTCTAGTCTGTGTCCATTGTACTCCTTCAGTCTAGTGATGACTTCTAGGACCTTCTAAATCATAAAATCTATTTTATGTCTTTCAGAACCTCCTTTACCTATTTTTGGTTCTGGCAGTAAAGGAGGAATTCTCTTCTCCCATGGCTCCAACCAAACTAAAAATTCTATTCAAGAACCAGGGATCAAGTCTCAGGGTCCTGGGATTGAGCCCTGCATCAGGCTCTCTGCTCGGCAGGGAGCCTGCTTCCTCCTCTTTCTCTGCCTGCCTCTCTGCCTACTTATGATCTCTCTCTCTCTCTCTCTGTCAAATAAATACAAATCTTTAAAAAAAAAAAAAAAAAGAACCAGGGATCATGGACACAGCCTTGCCTCATAGATGTGTCACACTGGGCCACCACTAAAATTTCTTAAGATTGAAGAATCTCACAACGTATAATCTTGACGACTTAACTCTCTCATACCAAGTGTAAGGTGAATTATTTCTTAAGGTAAATATACTTTGTAGGAAAGGATGTGTAATTACTCTGGGATTCTTACAGATTTTGAAATTATATTAATCTGCAAGGGTGGGTTTGTGAACATATTTCTAGAATACTTAAATAAAAGGTATTGAGGTTAGATTGCCTCGACTAAAATTGCCAACTACCATTTGTAACCAATGATACTCAAAAGCATAATTTCCCCATTCCTCCATCTGTAATATGAAACTAATAGTAGCACTCCTGTGATAAAATTGTTTTGAAGATTCATGAGAAATTAATTGTGACCAATATCTCCAAATAAAATAAGTAGGCAATAGAATAAATATCAGATGTTAAGCTTGTTTGGTTATTATTATAAAGTACTGCCCTATAATTATTCTAAGCTTGACTCTACACAGAATGAGGTTAAGACATTGCTGCTAATAGGATTTTTTGGAAGGATATGAAAAACACTTCTGCTTCCTATAACTGGTATTAATACAATGCATTGGTTAGTTTAAGTTTTGTAGAAGAAGCATTAGGAAGAAAAGAAAGATCTAGCTCACAGGGTTAAGTGTCTGAAGGGAGAAACCAACCCTCCCTCCTCCCTCCCTCCCTCCCT
>JAQQSY010005021.1:0-11932 GCA_028646535.1 Procyon lotor | reverse complement strand
CCCGTGGCTCTCCTGCCCCCCCAGATGCCCCATGGCCCTCCCGCCCCCCAGATGCCTCAATGCGGGGACACCATGGGGATAGAATGAGGCAGGAGCTTGTCCTCAATTCCACCTTCTGTTTCCAGAGGTGTCTGAACCCCCAGCTTGGATCAGGAGCCCGTCCCCATTCAGGTGTCGCAGAGCCCTTTTTCAGCAGGTGGGTAGAGGCGTGCACACAGGTGCTGTTGGCTTACTGGGAAGTGCTTCACTTACCTCACTCGTCCGGATGAGACCGTATTAGTATTTTCGTTGTACATACGTAGTCACATGTGTAGCAGACACCGGGACAGATGCATGCAGACACATGGAATCCCGTATACAGGAGACACACAGCTACAAACACGGCCGATAGACACAGGGTCACATGTATAGTACACACGCCTGTAACCACATGCCCATGGCCAATGGACATGGAGTCACACGTATGATAGACATGTGTGTAACCACATGTCCATGCATAATAGCACCTAGTAGACAGAGGTGCACGGACACACAGGTATAGGCAAGCCAGTGTAGGTACCACCCCCACAGAGCAGACACATATGTGGACACACATGGACACGCAGGCACATGCATGTAGACACATGTGTGGGTGCAGGCACATGGGTCGACCCAGAGACATGTCAGCACACAGAGACACCCATTTAGACACACACATGTAGATACATAGGTGACCTAGATACGTAGATGTGCAGGCAGACATGTGGAGACACGCATGGAGACGCACTCAGCTGTATGCAGATGTGCAAATAAATATGTGCAGCCACACGAGACACTGAGGCACACGCACGTAGACACACAGCTACTATCTTCGGTATCTTC
The DNA here is from genome assembly GCA_028646535.1 of Procyon lotor. Taxonomy (NCBI): domain Eukaryota; kingdom Metazoa; phylum Chordata; class Mammalia; order Carnivora; family Procyonidae; genus Procyon; species Procyon lotor. The sequence goes on along the minus strand of JAQQSY010005021.1, from coordinate 11,071 downwards.
TGTTCCCATGGAAACTAGTCAGGTGTCTTTTTTTCCTTTTTATAGACGAGAAGCTGTAAGTTCAGGGCGGTGTGTGAATGGTGATGACACAGTGGGAACCTCATCAGAACAGGAGGAAATCTAGCTTTGCCCGGCTCTGTGTCTGACTGCTTACCACATACGAGCTTGTAACTTGTGTCTTCTAAGCTCTAACCTTCTGTGTTAAATTTTTTAAAATTTTAGATAGAACTTAAGAGCTATCGCGGTCTGTTTCCAACATTAGCTCTTTCCTAATGGCGGGGGCGGGGCCGGTAAGCCCTGCTGTTTGCCGGGCCGTGGCCGAGGCATGTTCTCCAAACCCTCCCGGCTGTTTGAGGAGACAGGCCGGGTGCTGGCTGCCTCACCGTCTTTGCTTCCGAGCAAATGTCCGAGAGGGTTAGCAAAGTGGGACACGGGGCTGCCCCTCGGGCATCTCCATCCGCCCGTGCGGGCTGCCGCCCACCTTGGGGAGGGGAGCAGGTGGGGGAGGGAAGTGAGGTGCAGGGCAGCGGTGAGTACAAGAGCCCCCAGCACCAGCCCCTTGGAAGAAACCTCACCTGTCTCGGTCTGGCCCACCCGGGCCCTCCGTCAGACCCCTGTTGGCTCAGGTGGCATCCCTGTGGGGACCCGCCGCACTTGGGGTGTGTCGTCCCGCGCAGAACCCCAGACCTGGGGGTGAGCTGGGCGCCCTGCCGGCTCTGAGTGAAGCAGCTCACAGCCCCGAGGGAGAGGCAGACCGGTGACCCAGCACAGGTTAGCGGGTGACCCTGCTCGTGTTCCAGCAGTTTCTGTTGCTCTCGGAGTAAGACTCGCACCGACCACGTCCACGGTCTGGCTTCCCGTTGTGCCGTCTCTCCTTGTTCGTGTCGTCCCTTTGCTGCAGCCGCGCCGGCTTCTTGCATGTTTCTCAAGCACCTGATTGCTGCGGGGCCTTTACGCTCTCTGATCCTGCTGCCTGGCACATTGTTCCCTCGGATGGACGCACTGTTGGTTACCTTTCCGTCGGGTCCCTACTCAAGGGTCATGGTTTTCACAAGCCTTCTCTGACCACCCGGTTAAAGGGTGCAACACGGGGTCGCCGCACGCAGTCCCCACGCCCCCTCCTGACTCTGATGTCAGCAGTTACCACCGCCGGCCCGTCCATCGTGCCCTGTCCTCCCTCCCTCCCTATCATCCGTCTGCCCCCCTCTGGCCCTCTCACTGCCTGCACCACCTGCCCATCTGCTTGTCTACCATGAGAACGCGAGGCTCGCCAACTCAGGCGTCTTCTGTTCGTTCATGGATGCCAAGCATCTAAAACAGTGCCTCGTGAATATTTTTGGAAGGAAGGAGGGAAGGATAAGAAGTGTAGGACATTTGGGGAAAAGCAAGAAATTAGGTGAGGTGGGCCAGATGTTGAGGTCTGTTGTGTACTATGCTCGGGAACTTGGACTGTATCCTAAAGGTGACAGGGTACAACCTGAAGATTTTAGGCAACGGCACGAGATGCGCACAGTTGGAGTTCAGGGAGGACTTGGGTGGCCCGTGGATCACGTGCCCGGGAACTTGAAAGACCCTGAGGTTGGTGCATGTTAGCTAGTGAGTTAGTGTCCCTCAGATGGGACCTCGTTTATGGGGGAGCACAGGGCCTCGAGGCCGAGTTGGCGTGGGCGTCTGTGAGGGCAGGAGTGCGCTGACTCCCGCGTGCGTGGGCCGTGCGGCTGCCTGGGCGATGGAATCCCGCTCTGCGATAGAGGATTAAGGGTTCCGTGTGTGGGTTAAAGATGGTGGGATTGGTCCTGCCGGTCACGGGCGGTGTGGGGTTACTGTGAAATGTTATTCCATACAGGCTACTTTAATTTCTAAAAATTCATACTCCTCTCAACTTTAAACAGGAAATGAGTCCTTAAATTTACATATGGGAGGAACCTATCCAGGGGCTCTTTCCTTGTGCTTGGGAACCTCGGTGGTTCCTGCTCATTTTCTAGGACCAACGCCGCGCCTTCCCTGGGTCTTGCGGTGGCCTCCCTGAGGAGAGCTGGTAGGTCACTCCCAGCCTCATCGGACGGTCTCGCCGCCTTAGTCTCTGCTATTTCCTGTTGTTAAAATGGGCTATTCCCGAGTTTGCTTCATTTAGACATTTCACTAATATACTGTGAGTTACTTTCTCTTGCCGTGTGTGGCCACAAATCCTTCTTTAGAATGTGTGAACTCGGAAGAGCCCAGTGTGGCCTGTTGGCCGTGTACAGGGTCAGGATGTTCTGGTCTGTGTCTCCCTGAGCCAGCTCGGAAGATCTCGAACACTCAAAAGGAAAAGTCTGTGGCCCTCAGGAGGTTGCACTTTCTAAAGTCCGCGGGCCGCTCAGCTGCAGGAGAGTAGGATGCTTCAGGGACCAAATTATACCAACCAAGAAGTAATTCTATTATCTCTTAGATAATTGCCCTAATTAACAATCAATCCAGTCAACCATATAGCCTCAAATTTAATCTCTCTTGGCTATACTTTTCCATTTCATTCCCAAACCCGTGGCCTTCCGTTGTAATGAACTCCTACTGGAATTCTTTATAATAGTGTGTACTTCTCCTCTTTTTAAATAACTTTATTTGGAAACTTAAATTTGATTTGGAGAGTGGGTTAATGAAGAGGCATTTCCCGAGTACCTAGAGAATGTCAAACTCTGTATTAGGCACTTTATTACTTTTACTCAATAAGGCTAAATTAGATCTTAAAGGAATTCTAGCTGTTTTTCTCTATGCTTTCTCCCCACCCAGAATCCCTAGAAAAGAACATGGAGATTTGTGTTGTTTCTATCTCTACCAGGACCAGCAATGTTAAGGAAGAATGTTTAAGTAAGCATGCAGCATACAGTTTCCTACTATGTTTAAAAAGGTTGTTTTGTCTCTTGGTGAGCTGACACATAGCTTCAGGAAGCACATCTCCGGGTCCGTATGTGTCCACGGACCAGAGTGGCCCAGCCCCCTCCAGGTGGAATGCCACAGAGCCTCGTGTCCGCCCTGGACGGCCGACTCAGACAGGCTCCAGGGACGCAGGGGGACCCCGAGACCTTCCAGAGATGTCTGTGAGGTCAGACCGTTTCTGGAGCAACACTGACACGTGATTTGCTCTGTCCGCACTCATCCTCTCATGAAGGAACATGGATCTTTCCAAGGCTGCCGGACGTGGCGATACTGCATTCGGATGGTTGGTGCAGACGAGGATGGGAAGTCTTGCATTTTTGAAAGTTTGTCAGCTTACTTGCTAATACAGTAAGTGTCAAAACATTAGTCCTAGAAACAAAAGGTTTTTTAACATTTTCGCCCATTTTTAACAGTCTAGAGTGTTCTTTGGGTCCAAGAGTTTGAGAACCACTGCTCGTGATTGTCAAACTGAAGCTCTTCTGTGACGCTGGGGACCCGCTGTGAACTGCGAGCCTGTGGCGTGAAGACGTCCCCCAGGCCGGTTTTGTGCTGACGGCGGTGTAGAGTCTGAGGGACGGCGGTGCTCAGCTGCGGCCGCAAGGGCCTCGGGCCTGCTGGCCGTCCGGCGGGCGTGCAGGTTGGTGTTCCCAGCCTCTGCCGAGCGCTGTAGCTGCGACACGAGTATGGAGGACGCCGGGTTTGCTTCCAAAGAGCGCATTCACCCCGTAGTCACTTCTTGGACGTTAAAGTTTAATTTCCTACACGGAGAGGGCTTATCTTCCTCCAGTCCATTTGAATTCACTGACTTTAATATGCTTCCCGACTCTGTAGGCTGATTCTCTCTGAACTAATGTTTTCATGATTTCATGTAAGTCCAAAATAACGTATTTTGTTACAGTAAGGAAGAGAAGAACGCACCAAGTCAGACTGCTTACTCAGCACAACGCTCCCAGAGATGGGCAGGCTCATCCGTGTCGAGCGGCACCGTCCAGGGTGGTGGGCCTTTTAGATTTAAATTTAAAATTCTGTTCCTTTGCTTCACTAGCCACATGTAAGACCGGCGGCTGCCGCCCTGGGCAGCACAGGTGTGGGACGTTCCCACGGCAGAAAGTTTCATCCCGCGGAGCCGCTCCAAAACCAAGGCTGTGGGAGACTTGGAAGGAAGACAGAAGATGCATTTGAAGACAGACTGTAAAGGCCTGTTTGTTCAAAACTAATGAAAATGAACTCCTCAACCTTGATACCGGTGCCTTGTCATTTATACAGAAAATGGCCTGGTCGGAGTTGCATGTTGCCAATGTCCGCGTGTGGCGGTCGCATGGGGGAGCCTGGTTGGATTGGGGCGGGCTCCCGGCTGGGAGCAGGGACACGGCAAGAGGTGTTGTATTTCAGGTGCAGAACAGTCAGAATTTGTGGGGTGCACCCAAGCAGTACTTAGAACCTGACAGCCCTGAAATATTTACATTAGGTAATCAGAGATCCCGGAAACTGAAGAAACAAGGATTTACTTTAAAAAGTTGGGAAAGGAAAATGGAGTTAAGTCCACAGGAGGGAGAAATGAGAAATAAGAGACAGAGATGGAGTAGAGGAGCTGGCCTCGGCTCCTGCCCGCTCGCCGCGGAAGCGTGGACGCCGTCACCTGGATTCCTTATGATAAGAAAGAAGCTTAGAAATGGAAACCAGCCGCCTGAGGAGTTCAGCTGGATCCCCACTTTGATCCGTCAGCAAACTGAAGTCACTTGGAAACCACTGCTCCGATGGGGGGGGGTTGTCAGCAGAGAGGCCGACGCCCTGCGGAGAGTGTAAGGGCCGTGCTGGCACCGAGAGCCACTGCCGAGAGCCCCTGCGGCAGACATGACGAGGGGGCTGGTCAGGAGACTGAAGGTGGTGGGGTCGGAAATGGACATCCACCTAAAGAAAGGGGGGTGTTAGAGGAGGGTTACAGAGACTAAAGAGAATCTGCTGTTTTACAATCCTTAATTGTGCTTACAGATGAAGGTCCTTTCAAGTAATGAGAGGAACAGCATCTTGGGTGATTATAGCGTATGCGTCAGTGAAACGAACGGCAGTGATGTTATGGGGGCAGGAGGGTGGAGCTGAGAATATTCTGTTATGAAGCATCAACCTAAGGACAGCCACCTGAGAAAGTAAAAAAAAAGGAGTATAATTGATATGCCAAGAAAGGAGTAAAAGTGAGATCGTGTACAATACTCAGCTAAAACTAAAACATACAGAGAGTGGACGACGAGTAAGTATAGTAAACAGATAATAGGAACAAACGTGGTAAATACTAACCCAAACATGAATCACGTTAAATGTTACTGACCTAAATGCACCAATTACACCGTCAGAGTGGACTAAAAACATAGCCCATATATGTGGACTCTAAGACCTGCACTCTAGAAACAGGTTGAAAGTAAAGAGATGCAGAAAAATATACCATACTAACACTAATTTAAGAAGCTGGAGTAGCTACATTAATTTCTTATGGAGCAGACTTGAGAGCAAGAAAAGTTATCAGAGATTACGCATGTTAAAGGGGTTGATTCTCTAAGACGGAATTCTTATTGTGTACATGCCTAACAAAATATCACAACCCATTAGCCAAGAGCCATAAATCTGCAGACATAAAAAGACAAATCCACAGGTAGAGGGGCGCTTGGACATCTCTGTACCAGTGATGGATAGATCCAGGAGATAGCAAATCAGTTGAGGACATGGTTGAACTGAAAAGTCCATCGGGGTCAGCTGGATCTAACTGACCTCCGTGTGGTACTCCGTGCAACAACAGCAGAGCACACTTCCCGGAGCTCACACAGAATAGTCGCCGAAACAGACCACGTCCTGCGCTGTCAAACACACCTTAAATTGAAAGGAATAGGAATAAAAATATGCTTGTCAGGGTAAAGGGGAATTAACCTAAAGATCCACGACCGATGACTGGAGAATCCCACACACTTGGAGAATAGACAGCATGCTTCTGACAAACACAGGGATCACAGAAGCCTAAAGAATTTGTACAATGTTTTGAACTAAAAAGAGAAAGTACAAGTGATCAATATTTGTGGGATGCAGCAAAAATAGTGCTTACCAGCAAATGTGCAGCATCCAATGCTTATGTTAGAAAAAAAGATCTAAAATCTGTAAGCTTCAACCTTAGGAAAAAAGCAAAGTAAATCTGAAGAAGAACAACAATAAGACTTAAAGGAGAAATAATTAAATTGAAAAGAAGAAATCAGAAAATCAAAGAAGCCAAAAAATGGCTCTTTGAAAAGATCAATAGATGATAAACTTCTGACCAGGTTAACTGAAAAAACAAACAAACAAAAGCAAACCACTAATATCAGAAATGAAAAACTAACCATCACTACTTATCCTATAAAACATAAAAGGACAATACAGGAATATCACAACACTGTGTCCACAAATTTGATTATGGAGATGAAATGGACCCATTCCTTGAAACACACAATCTGTTCACAGTCACACAATCTGAGTAAGGCTAGTTAAAAAATGAATCAACAATAACTTTCCAAAACAAAGCACCAGGCCCAGATGGATTACTTGTGAATTCTACCAAATATTTAAAAGGAAGAGATTATATTTCTCTCTGTATTCTGTTCCTACAGATAAAAGAAGAGTGAGTGCTTCCTAAGCATTCCATGAGACCAACATTAACCTGATACCAAAACTAGACAAAATCATTACAAGAAAGAAAAACTTTAGGCTACTATTTCTCATGAACATGGATTTAAAAAAATAGTAAATCAAATGCAATAATGTATAAAAATTATACACCATGACCAAGTGAAATTTATTCCAGGTACGCAAGGCTGGTTTAACATTCAAGAATCGATTAATGCAATTAATCACTTCAAAAAACTAAGATGACTCATATGACCCTACCAATAGATACAGAAAAAGCATTTGACAAAATCTAAGACCCATTCATGGTTAAAAACTCTCAGCAAACTAAGGATAAAGGAGAACTTCCTTTATTTGATAAAGAACATCTAAAAAAAACTTCTACTTAACATCACACTTAGTGGTAAATGATTTACCACCAAGATCAGGGCTAAGGCAAGGATGTCCCCTCTCACCACTTATCATTCCTTTTCAGTATTGTACTGGAAATCCTAGCTAATGCAGTAGGACAGTAAAAAGAAATCAAAAGTATACAGATTGGGAAGGAAGAATTAAAAGTTTTTTCACAGATGATATGATTGTCTATGTCGAAAATCCCAAGATTCAGAAAATTGAAGTAATAAATGATTATAACAAGGGCTAACATACAAAAACCAATCACTTTCTTTTCTCTCTCTCTCTCTCCCCCTCTCTCGCTCTGACCTGCATTTCTTTTTTTTATAATTTAATTTAATTTTTTCAGTATTCCAGGATTCATTGTTTATGTACCACACTCAGTGCTCCATGCAATACGTGCCCTTCTCAATACCCACCACCAGGCTCACCCAACCCCCCCACTCCCTCCCCTCCAAAACCCTGTTTGTTGCTCAGAGTCCACAGTCTCTCATGGTTTGTCTCCTCCTCTGATTTACCCCAATTCACCCTTCCTTTCCTTCTCACAACGACCTCCATGTTATTCCTTGTGCTCCACAAGTAAGTGAAACCATAGGATAATTGACTTTCTCCGCTTGACTTATTTCACTCTGCATAATCTCCTCCAGTCCCATCCATGTTGATACAAAAGTTGGGTATTCATCCTTTCTGATGGAGGCATGATATTCCATTGTATACACGGACCATATCTTCTTTATCCATTCATCTGTTGAAGGGCATTTTGGCTCTTTCCACAGTTTGGCGATTGTGGCCATTGCTGCTATGAACACTGGGGTACATGTGGCCCTTCTTTTCACTGCATCTGTATCTTTGGGGTAAGTACTCAGTAGTGCAATTGCAGGATCATAACGTACTTCTATTTTTAATTTCTTGAGGAATCTCCACACTGTTTTCCAAAGTGGCTGCACCAACTTGCAATCCCACCAACAGTGTAAGAGGGTGCCCCTTTCTCCACATCCTCTCCAACATTTGTTGTTTACTGTCCTGTTGATTTTGGCCATTCTAACTTGTGTAAGGTGGTATCTCAGTGTGGTTTTGATTTTAATTTCCCTGATGGCTAATGATAATGAACATTTTTTCATGTGTCTGTTACCATCTGTATGTCTTCTTTGGAGAAGTGTCTGTTCATGTCTTCTGCCCATTTTTTTACATGATTATCTGTTTTTTGGGTGTTGAGTTTGAGGAGTTCTTTATAGATCTTGGATATCAGCCCTTTGTCTGTAGTGTCATTTGCAAATATCTTCTCCCATTCTGTGGGTTGCCTGTTTGTTTTGTTGACTGTTTCCTTTGCTGTGCAGAAGCTTTTTATCTTGATGAAGTCCCAAAGGTCCATTTTAGCTTTTGTTTCCTTTGCCTTTAGAGACATGTCTTGAAAGAAGTTGCTGTGGCCGATGTCAAAGAGGTGACTGCCTATGTTCTCCTCTAGGATTTTGATAGATTCCTACCTCGTGTTGAGGTTTTTTATCCATTTTGAGTTTATCTTTGTGTTTGGTGTAAGAGAATGGTCAAGTTTCATTCTTCTATATATATATCTGTCCAATTTTCCCAGCACCATTGATTGAAGAGACTGTCTTTTTCCCACTGGATATTTTTTCCTGCTTTGTCAAAGATTATTTGACCATAGAACTGTGAGTCCTTATCTGGGGTCTCTACTCTGTTCCACCTGTCTATGTGTCTGTTTTTGTGCCAGTACCATGCTGTCTTGGTGATCACAGCTTTCTTATACACCAGCAACAAACATTTGGAATTTGAAATTGCCCTTTACAATGTCATTTACAACCAACACCCCCAAAATGAAATACTTAGAACTCTAAAAAACAATGTATAAGGCTTCTATGAGGAAAATGATAAAAGTGATAAGTCATATAAACTAAATAAACAGAGTCCATGTACATGGATAGGAAGACTCAGTATTGTCAAGGTGTTGGTTCTTCCCAGTTTGATCTGTAGGTTAAACAATCCCAGCCCAAATCCCAGCAAGTTGTTTTGTGAATATCAACAAGTCAATTCTGAAGTTTGTATGGAAAGGTAGAAGACCCCAGATAGCCAACATAATAAAGAGCAAAGTGAAGACTGATGATATTCAACTACAAGACTTAATATAAAATTCAAATAATACAGACAGATATTGATGAAACAATAGACATATATATCAATGTATCATAGTACACAGCTCAGAAATAGACCCACAAATATAGTCAATAGTGACAAGTGAAGACTACTCAGGAGAGAAATGAGTCTTTTCAACACATAGCACTAGAATAACTGAATGTAGACCCAGATCTTAGACCTTTCAAAAAATTAGCCCAGAATACATCATAGACCCAGGGCACCTGGGTGGCTCAGTCGGTTAAGCATCAGGCTCTTGATTTTGGCTCAGGTCATGACCTCAGGGTTGTGGGATCGAGCCCTGTGTTGGGAGTCTTCTTATCCTTCTCTCTTGCTCTATCAAATAAATAAAATATTTTAAAAAATGTATCATATACCCAAAAGCAAACCAAAACCTATAAAATTTCCAGAAGGTAACATAGGAGAAATATAGGCGACCTTGGGTTTGGTGATTACTGTTTAGGTACAATACCAATGGCATAATCCATGAAAGAAGAAAGTCGTTAAGTTTGGCTTCATTAAAATGAGAAATGTCTGCCCTGAAAAAGACAGAATAAAAAAGGTAAACCACAGACTAGAAGAACCTTTGCAAAACACATTTCTGATTAAAAAAAAAAGAAAGAAACTAGTATTCAGGATATACCGAAAACTCTTCACACCGTGAGTAAGAAAACCCATTAAGAAGTGGCTGGAAGATCTGAACTGACAGCTTCCCGAAGAAGGTGCCCTGATGCAAACGCACAGAGGGAGAGATGCAAGACAGCATACGTCATTGGAGGGTAGGGTACCAGGGAGACGTACGCTAGAGTGGCAAAAGGTCAGGACTCTGACATCAAATGCCGGCAGCAGAGTGGAGCCACGGGAACTCTCACTCACCGCTGGTGGGAACACGGACTGTTGCAGCCCCCTGAGTAGACAGCCTGGCTGTTTCTTCCCAAACACACTGGAACCATGTGATCTAGCAGTTGGGTCCTTCACTATGCACCCAAATGGGTTGGAAGTACATTCGTACAAAGATTTGCACATGAACGTTTATAGTGGCTTTCATCATAATTGCCAAAACTTAGAAGCTCCGAGATGTCCTTTAACAACTGAGTGGATAAACATCTTGTGATGATATTATTTAATGCTAAAAAGAAATTAACTCTCAAGCCCTGAAAAGACTCGAGGGAACTTTAAATCCATATTACAAAGTATGAGAAGCCAATCTGAAAAGGCTCCCTACTGTGTGATCCTAAATACATGACACTCTGGGAAAGACAGATGGATCGAGTCAGTAAAAAGATCAGCAGTTGCCAAGTGCTCAGGGGAAGGAAGGGATGAAGAGTTGGAGCACAGAGGATTTTTAGGGCAGAGAATCTATTTAATATGGTACTGTGATCTTACGTACATGGCATCGTGCATTTGTTAGAACCCATAAAGTGTGGACTTTAGTACATAATGTGCCAACGTTGACTCATCAATGCACCACACTTATGTACAGGGCGTGTGTGCGCGCGTGTGTGTGCGTGTGTGTGCGCGCGTGTGTGTGCATGTGTGCGTGCGTGTGCGTGTGTGTGTGTAGGGGGAGCGGGTAATGGGAAACATGCTGCACTTCCCCCTCAGTTTTGCCATAACCCTAAAATTGCCCTAAAAATAGAAATCCATTAATTTAAAAAATGAAATAAAAGATGATGACAAAGTTTAAGGATCAAGAAGGACAAGATTATTTTTGGAAACTATCAATATTGACAAACGTGCAGTCAGATTGAGGAAGAAGTAAATGATACAAGGAATTAGAAATGGGACGTCACTACAGATATATCACAGGGAAAGGAAGAACAGTGGGAATAACCATGTGACAGTAAATCTGACCACGTAATTAAACGGACAGGTTCCGACTATGAAAGCTTCAGAAGTAGAAACGTTGCGTCCCCTCTGGCCACCAGCTGAGAGGAAGCAGTCGCTACGGACTTTCCCACAAAAGCAC
>JAQQSY010005020.1:0-11933 GCA_028646535.1 Procyon lotor | reverse complement strand
AGAACCTAGATGTCCATCAACCGATGAATGGATAAAGAAGATGTGGTATATATATACAAGAGTGGGTTCCTTTTATTTAGGGTTTGGAAGAATATTTATCTGTTTATTTATGAAAAGATTTTATTTGTTTATCTGACAAAGAAAGAGAGACAATGACAGAGGGAACACAAGCAGGGAGAGTGAGAGAGGGAGAAGCAGGCTTCCCGCTGAGCAGAGAGCCCATGTAGGGCTCCATCCTAGGACCTTGGGATCATGACTGGCAGACGCTTAACAACTGAGCCACTGAGGCACCCCTGGAAGAATATTTAGATAGGGAAACCTTGTCACCATACGTAGAGGTGGGCATAAGGCCATGCGTGCACCTTAAGGAAACATACAAACATTGTATGTTATGTAAATGAGGCTTGTGGTCCTCCTTGGGTGGAGACTATAGTATTATAATGAAGTAAAGGTAACTGTCAGTCTTTCCAGAGGTCACTCCATGGTCTGGGTGGTCTGGGCTGGCTGGAGGTCTCGTTGGGACAGTCACCTCGCGTGAGGGGTGGTTTCGGTTTCCATTTGTCTGACTGAAGAGCTAAATTGGAAAGAAGAGCTTAAGGTAAAATGTGGGACAATGGTCAGTGTGTCCAAGCAGGTGGGCAGTAAAGGGAAGGTCTTGGGGACCAGCTGGTGACACCATGTTGTCCCAGAAGCTGTGACCAATATGAGGCAAGCCCATCCAACCCCTAAGAATATGGAAAGAGGTACAAGTCTTCATGGGGATTTCGGGGCTGTGGAGACTTTTATTCCCCACACGTCACAGTCCCTTCATCCCTTATGTCACGTGGTGAAGAAAGGGCACATGTGCGACTGGGAATCAGAGACATAAGCTGCCTTCGAGAAAGTCTAAGTGCTGGCAGGCCATGTTAAATCTCTGGGCATGTTAAATCTCAAGCAGGCCTAGCATTTGAGTTAGATGTGCCTGTGGCCCCTGGAGGTATGGGTCGGGCACTGTGGCAGAGTCAACAGAAGGGGAGAGTGGCCCTCGGGTTTTGGTCCCAGCTCTGGAAGGGGGCAGAAACCCAATACACACCCCTGGAGCAGCAGCTCCTAATGGTGTACACAGTGTTCCTCCGGAGAGAGCCTCTCCTGAGGAAACAGCAGGTTGTGGTGAGAACTTCTCTGCCTGTTAAGGACGGGGTGGGTTGAGAACAAGTTCCACTGATGCACCTCGGCCATGGCTTAAAGCCCTCCTTTGAATAAGTGACGTGTCTCTTTGTAGCAGAGGAGCCCTCTGTCCCCCAGCCCCCTGCCTCTAGAAAGGTGGGTATCACAAGGTCTGGTCGGGTATGTAGAGCCTCCAGATGCCCCTGTCCCCATGTCTACGGCAGCCCCGGTAGCCTGCAGAGGGGGTAAGGGAAATTCTTGCCGATGCCTGGTATACAGACGGGTCTAGTCAAGGAAGTCCGCCCACAGAGACTGCTGTCACTATTCAACCCGGTGATGGACACTATCTGTGTGGAGACAGGAACCAACTGTAGCGGCCCATGGGCTGAGCTCAGAGCAGTCTCAGTGGTGATCACCGTGTGCCCTGGCGCTTAACCCTTTGCCCTGATAGCTGTGCTGCTCTAAAGGGATTAACCCTACGGCTTGGACAATGGGAAGCCAAGGGCTGAATGATTATGAATAAGCCCTTATGGGGTCAGGATATGTATATGGGTTATATTTTGGAGTCATTTCTGGAGTCATTTCTGCTGTTTTAGCAAAGCTCTTCATGGTGGTTGTGGCCTTCAAACCCATAAAACCAGGAGACACTCCAAATGTGGTTGGTGACCCAATTTTCAATTGCTATAGTCCATAGTGGCTGCCTTGTTCAAGCACATATCTGCGTAACCTGGCTGGGAACTGCTCCCTCTTTCCCTAACAGTGACTCACAATCAATTTGGTAAAATTGTCCTTCAGTGGAGCGAGGGATCCACCACTGCCTTTTACTGTGTTCTGTGTAACGTGGGCTTTCCAGCACTTCTGAGCTTGACTATTGTTTTTCTGGCTATAAGGCGACCAGACAGTTTTGGGGCGCCTGGATGGCTCACTCGGTTAAGCATCTGCTTTGGGCTCAGGTCATGATCCCAGAGTCCTGGGTTCGAGCCCCATATCAGGCTTCTTGCTCAGCAGGGAGCCTGCTTCTCCCTCTCTTCCCCACTTGTTCTCTCTCTCTCTATCTCTGACTCCTTCTCAATAAAACAAAACAGAACAAAAAGGCTACCAGTTTCAGTAAGCCCCAAACAATCACATTCAACTTACCAATTTTCTGTAGTGTATGGATTTCTTCCATACTCAACTATCTGAGCACCAAAGGCAAAGCCGTGGCAGCTTTGCAAACCTTTTCAATCTTGGCTTCCAACACTGTTTTACTGGGTTGTGCATTTCTTCCCAAGTGATATGTGATCCTACTAAGACTGGGTAGGAATTCAAGGAGAACAACTTAAATATTTTCCTCCCCGAAAGTAAAGACACAAAATGAACAATAATATGCAAATAAAGATGCCAAAGTGTGGCATGAAATAAATGCATTTCATCAAAACAAAAACAATGATGATTGCTTTTCAATCAAATGACACTGTCATCCCTGTGGGCAGCAAGCCATGGTGAAAAAAGTTCTGGGGTCAGATAGAGCCACGTTCAATTTCAGCACCCGTACTGGCTGACTGACTTCCGGTGTATCCAAATAACATTTCTTTGAATCACATCTTTCTCATCTTTAAGCAACATGTAGCAGGTGAACAAGGGTTAGGGAGACAATTAAATAAAATCATCCATGTGAAAATATAATAGGCACTCAAAAATATGCTTCCTTTCTGTTAGCTATTTTTTTCTTATTTCAATAAAAATTAATTTTTTTAAAGATTTTTAAAAAAATTTATTCATTTAACAGAGAGAGAGATCAAAAGTAGGCAGAGGGAGAGGGAAGCAGGCTCCCTGCTGAGCAGAGAGCCCCATGTGAGGCTCGATCCCAGGACCCTGAGATCATGACCTGAGCTGAAGGCAGAGGCTTTAACCCACTGAACCACCCAGGCGCCTGTCAATAAAAATTAAATTTTAAGGCATTTTAAGTTCTGGTGGTAGAAAGCTAGCGATGTCTAGTTGTCCCTCATTGAACTATTCACAAACTCCAAACAAGATGAAAGTTGAGCTTTGGGCAGTCTAAATGGGCTTCCCTATGGCCAGGTGACATACAGATCCAAGATTAGGGAGAACACTGAGGGAAACAGACCGTGCCTACTGCTGATCCCTCCAACATGAAGTGGGGAAGCTTGACCGGCTGAGAGAGGGAAGATCGTCCTTTATGGGAAAGGTTGCTTTTGAATATACTCAGAACTTTCAAACATTTTTTTCTTCCCACTCTTCCCCACCGATATCCGATATCCCTTATAATTTCTTAAACTGTATTTTCCAGTAGTGAGATGTGTAAAAGGTTAGATGTGAATCAAGAAATGAGGTTTTGGGGGCACCTGGGTGGCTCAGTGGGTTAAAGCCTCTGCCTTCAGCTCAGGTCATGATCTCAGAGTCGTGGGATTGAGCCCCACATCAGGCTCTCTGCTCGGCAGGTAGCCTGATTTCCCCCTCTTTCTCTGCCTCTCTGCCTACTTGTGATCTCTCTCTCTCTGTCAAATAAATAAATAAAATCTTTAAAAAAAAAAAAAAAGAAATGAGGTTTCGATCCAGGAATGTAAAATTCACAACTGTAAAGAAAAGCACCTCAATGAACTACAGAACAGTTCTCTCTGAGAGATGTAGATTTCCCGTTATTTGTTTTTTTTCTGGCAAGAGAATTCTTCTGCACAGATCATTTCTGATTGCCCAGTAAGAGATCAATCCTCCTCAGTTAGCTCTCCTCAGTTGCCAGGTCGTCATCTGCGTGTACATATAGACGAGTGCCATGTACTTGATTTCTGGAACTTAAGCTGAAGTTTGCTGTGGTGGTCAGGGTCCCTGCTGAGGCATGGCGGTCATTCCCCAGGTAATAAACGCCCTGGAAATAACTGATGCTCGGAAGTTGCTGTATCAGGTAAATGTTTTTTAGTTTTTGTTTTGTCATGTTTTGTTCTGTTTTTTAGAGCGGCAGTTATATGTCATTCAAAGTTCTGGAGCTGGAGAGGAATTGTGTTGACACATAATATTGAACACGGTACAACTGTAGGACGCAGGAACGTTGAATTAAAGATATTCTTAGCCTAACTCTATTCTCAATTGTCACTTCTCTTTTTTTCTTTCTGTAACAAAATAGATTAAAAAAAAAGATTTAAGTATATATTTTGGGGGGGGGCAGAGGGAGAGAGAGAATCTCAAGCAAACGTTCCACTGAACAGGGAGCCCAATGCAGGGCTTGATCTCATGACCGGAGCTGAAATCAAGAGTCGGACACTCAACTGACTGAGCCACCAGGTGCCCCACAAAATAGATTTCTAACTAAAAAGATAGATTTACCACTTTGCTTATACTGAACTGAGTTGCTTCTATTTGGTCATAAATTTGTAGGAAAAGGAAGGAATATTCCATTAGAATCTGCTTTGATGTGAATAAGGCAAATTATACTCAGTTTATTACCTGATGATCATGGAAACGATTGCATTGTAGAAGTTGTGTTGGAAAGTTTCTACAGCTATATTATGCATCCATTCACTGGAACTCACAGCTTAAAAAGGGATAAGCTTAGTTTAAAAAAAAATGGAAGATCAGCACAATTATGACAATGTGGGGCCACGTTTTCTAGAGCAAATCTTTCTGTGTTGGGGTTGCATATCATCACTGAATTGTAAGGAATTGATAGAAGGAATAAATGTCTTCAGAAACATTTCCATATAAATGGTAGAAATTTGACCATCTTGCAGGAGCCTGACCAAGTATTTAAGTGAATATTTATCAAATATGCATTTTTAAAAAAATATTTTGTTTATTTATTTGACAGAGAGAGAGAGAGAGCACAAGCAGGGGGATTGGGAGAAAGTGAAGCAGGCTCCCCACTGAGCAGGAAGCCGGATGTGGGGCTTGATCCCAGAACCCCGGGATCATGACCTGAACCGAAGGAGGACACTTAATCGACTGAGCCACCCAGGCCTCCCATTATCCAATATGTATTTCAAACCAAATGTTCACAGTCAAAGTGTACTGTAAGGGGGTATACTGTGCAGCAATTGAGGCATGGTTAATGCAGAATACCTCATCATCCAGTGGTCCTTTACAAAATATCTAAATTATTTCGTAACACAGTACACTTAAAAGTATAGATAACGTCCAAGTACTGTTTAAAGAATTTTCATTCTGTAAAAGCCTTTTTATGACCAGCTTGCTAAAGAAGTACTATAAGGCCACCCAGGGCCTTAGCAGCTTCCTTCAGCTGAGGTCACCGACGCAGGGTCCCAGAATCAAGCCCCTCATGGCCTCTCTGCTTCTCCCTCTCCCTCGGCCCCTCCCCCCACTCGCGCTCGCTCTGTCTCCCTCTGTCTCAAATATATAAATAAAATCTTAAAAAAAAAGAAGTATCAGTACCCACAGAGGACGTCGATGCCTGGATGTTCTTTCCCCAGCCACACTCTGCCCCCTGCAGTTCTCTAGCGAGAAGCTCTACTCTCTCTAAATTTTGTGTTCAGCATTTCCTCGCTTTGTTTGAAAACAGCTTTCCATCCCCAAATAATATCTTGTTGAATCTTGACTGCTTTTCAACTTTACATAAATGTATCATATTGCACAGATTCTTCCGTAATTTGCTATATTTCAAAAGCCTGTTTTAAGGATTTATACGCATAGTCCGATGTGATAGAGTTTTATTTCATTCTTCGTCCCAGCTGCATACCGTTTATTACTGTGTAAGAAGAGCAAGCAGCAAATGATGCTGTTTCTTCTATTCTATTCTATTCTTCTATTCTTGCACAAATCTGTTTACACGGGTACTATTTCTCTAGAAGTGGAATTTCTGTGTCATAGGGGATTTCTTTGCTGGGAAATATCAAATTGCTTTCTAAATTCTATATATGAACTTTCGACAGCTGTTTATATAAACTCCCACTGCTCCACGCTTTTACCAACCCTTGGTCATTGTCAGACTGTTAGTTTTGTCACTTTGAGATTGTGAAGCGGTATTTCATTTTGTCTTTTAATTCCCTGATTCATAATGAAATTGTCATTTTACTTCCGCTTTTCTTTGGAATTCAATAATTTCACAATGACATGACTAAGGGTTGGATTTCTTTTTATAATCATGTCTGGGATATTCTGGTCTTTCTAAATAAGTAGAGTAACTTTTGCTATTTTAGGAAAATTCCCAGACGTTTAAAAAAGTATTTTGTCTCCCCTAGTCTCTATCTCCTCTCCTTAGAGATATATATAATAGTCTTATTCTATGCCTCTTAGCCTCTACTTTTTCTTTATTTTTTATATTTTTCAATGTCCCTTAAACTCTATTTTCTGTTTTTCATCAAAGAGAAAAATTATTTATCTTCATAAATTGCCATCAGCATTTAAGGATCTTGACAAAATTTAATATCCATTCTTCTTCACACTAACACTTGGAAAAATATAACCTGTTTATCCCCAAAGCTAGCTTCTAACTTAGCGGGGAAACACTATGACATTCCCACTAAGGTCAAGAACAAGGCAAGAAGGCTCACTTATTTCCATTACTGCTTAGTACTATATTGGAAGTATGGGCCAGTGCAATATTTTTTTTAAAGGAAAATAACTAGAAACCTAGCAAATGGAAAAGAAGATACAAAACTATCTCTGTTAGCAGATGGTATGGTAATATACCTGAAACATCTAAGAGAATCAAGAATGCAAACAATGAAATAAGTTTAGGAAGAGAGTAGAATAGAAAATGAGCATACAAAAATCAATGTGTATACAAACAATCAGGCAGAAGTTGCTATTGCTGTTTACAACAGCAACAGGTAAGATACAATTCCTGGACAGAAACATAACAAGATATGTGAAAAAAACCATATGAAAAAAACTTTAGCACACTTCTGAAAGTGGATGTGAACAAATGAAACTGTATCCCTTGTTTGTAGATGTCAATTTTTTTTTTAAGATTTTTTCTATTTATTTGAAAGACAACACATGAGCAGGGGAGGAGGACTGAGGGGGGAAGGACAGAGGGAGAGGGAGAAGCAGACTCACCACTGAGCAGGAAGCCCCACCCAGGGCTCGATCCCAGGACCTTGAGATCATGACCTGAGTGGAAGGCAGACTCTTAACTGACAGACATCCAGGGGCCTGGATGTCAATTTTTCTTAAATTAACATAGAAATTTAACACAGTCCCAACATAAATAGCATATTTTTTTTCTTGAAGCAAAAAAGTAACTCTGAAATTCATATTGCAAAAAACATACTAGAGTACACATGATATTTAAAAAATGTACAGAATACTGGGTAGAAAAGAGAAGAGCCATAAATGGGAAATAGTCCTTTCAGATATGAAAGCACATTATAAAGCCTCTGTATTTAAAACACTCTGGTATGGGCACAAAAGGAGACACACAGACAAGTGGAATAAACAAAAATTCAGAAATTAATGCAAGTACTTAAAAATATAAAAATATAAAACATATTTTATAAAAATATAAAAGCGCCATCCCAAAAAAGAACTTTTAAATCAATAAAACAGGAACAACTAACAGACGTTTGGAAAAATAATGAAATTGGGTCCCTATGTCAAATACCAGAATAGGTTCCAAATAGAAAAGAAATCGGAACAGTACACTTTATTTTTTATTTAAAAAAATAAAACCATACAAATACAAGAATACACAGCTGAAATTTTATATAGTCCAAGTCTGAGAACTTAACTGTGACTAATTACAATTCAAAATCCAGATACTCCATAACCTATAAAATACTATATGCATTGACAAAAGACAAATGAGAAAATAAGAGAAATATTTGCAACATAAAGCAGATAAAAAACTAATATAAAGAGCTTTTAAGAATAAAGAAAGAAGGGGCGCCTGGGTGGCTCAGTGGTTAAGTGTCTGCCTTCGGCTCAGGTCATAATCCCAGGGTCCTGGGATCGAATCCCACATTGGCCTCCCTGCTCAGCAAGGAGCCTGCTTGTCCCCTTCCTTCTCCCTCTGCCTGCTGCTCCCCAGCTTGTGCTCACTTTCTCTCTCTCTGTCAAATAAATAAATTTTTTAAAAAGGAATAAAGATAAAAACAGTGACACTCCAATGGCAAGAACACTTAATTCTTAGATAGTGGCTCTTAGCCACCATTTCTCACTGAATTGAGCTGGAGGTTCTTGGAGAAATGGATGATTGTAGGTCTGACACGGGGAAGGTACAGGGCAAAGCCTCATCCATCTTTTTTTGTGCAGAAAGCAAAGCGGTATTCAGTAACTGATGGAGATGTACCAAATAAACAAGTGAATCGACTCGAAGAGATTTGTACAGGCCAGATTTGGGGAAATTTAAGCACAAAAAAAAAAAAGCCAATGATGAGTTACAAAATGTTAAATTAAAAACAGAATCTGGAGTCCATAACATTCCTCAAAAGATGGGTTGGGGGAGGGTACAGGGGCTCTTCTTCATGGAAGAACGTCTGGTAATAAATATTCAAGCAATGACAGAATTTTAATCATGGCTTTACATCAATCTCTCTCTCTCTCTCTCTCTTTTTTTTTTTTTTTTTTTTGCATCAATCTCTAATTTTAACAGTTGTTTCGGTCAGGAATCCTCAATGGATTTTGAAATCAATGGGAAAACGTTGCTGGGAAATTAGCCATGTGAATATACTGGGAACAGCATTATAGGCAGAGGACCGACAATGGTCACAGTAAAGCAGGAGGAGTAAGGGGGATCTGAATCATAAGGGCCACAGAGGAAGGTGTAAGGTAGATAAGGGAAGGTGGGGGGGAGGAGAGGAGGAAACTAGGTGGTTAGATCATGCAGAGACTTGAAGGCAATTTTAAGGACGGGCTTTGTCACCCTGAAATGGGGAACAATTACAGGGTTTTGAGCAAAAAAGTGGTATAATCTGACTTAAGTTTAAAAAAAAAAAGTCACTTTGAATGGTCTGGAGGGGATAAGGAGAAACGAGGAGATGCGTGCCAGGATAGTATTACTGTCAAAGGCACAGGGAATCTAAATGGCAGTATTGTGTAAATATAAGTATAAACAGAGTGTGATGGTTCATTTTATGTGTCAATTGCATTGCATCAAGGAGTGCTCAGATGTTTACCGAAACATTGTATCTGGGTGTGTCTGTGAGAGTTTTTCCCAATGACATTAGACTTTGAATCAGGGGTTGTAGCAAAGCAGATTGCCTTCACCATTGCGGGTGCACGTTATCCAATTCGTTGAACCTGAATAGAACAAAAGGCAGAGGAAAGAAGGAGGCGGCCCCTTTCTGCCCGTTTGCTTGAGCCGAGACATTGTTCTTCTCCTGAACATAACTGAGACTTAAGCTCCCCTGATATTCAGACCTCTGGACTTGACACCACCAGCTTTCCTGGGTCTCCAGCTTGCAGATGGAAGATTTGTGAGACTTCTCAGCCTCCACAACCACATGAACCAATTCCTTATAATTAATTTCAGGGTTCCCTGGAGGACCCTGTCTGATACACAGACAGACAATTGATGGCAGAGAATACATTTTCTTTATACAATTTGTGAATTGTGCACACACTGAAAATAAAAGGCAAGGTATAAATTTTGGAAAATCGTATAATATTTTAACCATTTTAAGAATGATCGGAAATTAAGTCTTTAGGTGTGAACAGCATTTAAAGAGCAAATGAACTTGCTTTATACCAATGGCAATCTTAAGTCTTAATAATATTCATTGTATTTCAAAAACTACATCACTATATGTATCTCAGGAAAGAATAAAGTTTTATGGGAATTAAGATACACATGTAAAATGACATTTTGTAGAGGACTACAGTAAGAAAAAAAAAAAAAACAGTGTAATAGAGCGCTTTTCCTAGATGTTCCTAAGCAATCAGAACATGCAAAGTGAAATTTTAGTGAGAAGTTGTAGACGTTATTGCCGATGACTTTATGAACATTTAATTTATTTTTTAAAAGATTTTATTTATTTATTTGACACACAGAGAGAGAGGACAAGTAGGCAGAGAGGCAGGCAGAGAGAGAGGGGGAAGCATGCTCCCGGCCGAGCAGAGAGCCCCATGCGGGGCTCGATCCCAGGACCCTGACATGACCTGAGCCGAAGGCAGAGGCTTTAACCTACTGAGCCACCCAGCGACCCTGACTTTATGAATATTTAAAACAAATGTTTTCTTTTTCTTTTTTTGGACAGCGAGGATGTACTTTATTGATTTTTAGTTTTTGCATTTCATCAATAGTAGAATCAAGTTACAACTTTAGTAATGGAATTAAATTTCTAGCACATCCAAATACTCCCTTGGAAATGGTTAAAATGGGCTTTGAAGCCTTGATGGGCACACAGATGGTAAAAGAAAAGGAAGCAGAGGGCAGGGGAGAAATCAAAGCTTGTTTCGGCAAAGTAAGATAAATTATTGAGATAGTTAGGAATTGTTATACCGGTAGCTAGAGAGAGTTCTATTCCAAAACCAAACACTCTGCTTTTCTTCTGCAAGACCAACACTTGTCTTTTGTTTCAACAAACTTCCACCCAACAATTTGATGTTTTATGTGGAACAACTGTTCAACCCACTGTGTTGGGTTTTTTTGTTGTTGGTTTGTTTTACCATTTTATTACCTGATTTAAAGTTTACATAAAACATCTAGAAGATCCACAATTGGTTAAAAAAAATAATCTCAGAGATCAACATTAGCAAACACATATATATATTGAATATATATATTCAATATATGATATAAATATATATATATATATTTTGGTGAGCAGCAAAGCCAAGTTTATTGAACAAGAGTACAAAGCTCCCAGAGAGGGAGGGGACCTGAGAGGGTTGCCGTGTTGGTGTTCAAATCTAGGAGTTTGTTTTTTTTTTAATTTTTTAATTAACATATAATGTATTATTTGCCCCAGGGTACATGTCTATGAAACATCAGGCTTACACAGTTCACAGCACTTACCATAGCACATACCCTCCCCAATGTCCACAACCCAGCCACCCTATCCCTACCCCCCTGCCTCCCAGCCCCCCTTAGTTCATTTAGTGAGTCTAGGAGTCTCTTATGGTTTGTCTCCTTCTCCATCCCATCTTGTTTCATTTCCCTCCCCCACCCCCCCACGACCCCCCACCCTGCCTCTTAAATTCTTCATATCAGAGAGATCATGTGATAATTGTCTTTCTCTGATTGACTTATTTTCCTTATCATAATATCCACTAGTTCCATCCACATTGTTGCAAATGGCAAGATTTCATTTCTCTTGATGGCTGCATAGTATTCCATTGTATATATATACCACATCTTCTTTACCCATTCATGTGTTGATGGACAGCTAGGTTCTTTCCATAATTTGGCTATTGTGGACATGGCTGCTATAAACATTCGGGTGCATGTGCCCCTTTGGATCACTACATTTGTATCTTTAGGGTAAGTACCCAGTAGTGTGATTGCTGGGTCATTAGGGTAGCTCTATTTTCAACTTTTTGAGGAACCTCCATACTGTTTTCCAGAGTGGCTGTACCAGCTTGCATTTCCACCAACAGTGTAGGAGGGTTGACCTTTCTCCACATCCTCACCAACATCTGTTGTTTCCTGACTTGCTCATTTTAGCCATTCTGACTGGTGTGAGGTTGTATCTCACTGTGGTTTTGATTTGTATTTCCCTGATGCTGAGTGATGTTGAGCACTTTTTCCTGTGTCTGTTGGCGATTTGGATGTCCTCTTTGCAGAAATGTCTGTTCATATCTTCTGCCCATTTTTTTAAAAAAGATTTTTATTTATTTCTCAAGAAATGAACTAAGGGTGGCCGGGGGGGGTGGTGGGGTAGGGATAGGGTGGCTGG
>JAQQSY010005019.1:0-11934 GCA_028646535.1 Procyon lotor | reverse complement strand
TTCTGTTTGCAGGGTCTGCCGGCGTCCTTGTAGTAGGTATTTGATGGGGGGGGTGTTGTAGGGTTTGGGCCCCCCCAGCTGTCTCTCAGCAGGGCCCCACATTTACTTTGGGTCTTGTCTCATTTTTGTCCCAAAGTCCTTCCCAAATGTTCTGCCACGTGTTGTCGTTCAGCGAAAAAGGGCTATTTTCCGTATTGGGTTCTGTTTTTCTTTGAGGGCTCTGATTTCAGTTTTCATTTTCTCACGGATGTAAGGAGACGAGAGGGAGGTAGTGGGGACACATCAGCACCGAGTTCTCGGACTTGGGAACGGCAGGTGGCAGCGAGGGGCGGAAAACCAAAAAAGAATGCTCTCTGGATCAAAAGCCCAGGGTCTCGGGACCCGAAACTGTAACAGGAGAACCTCATCTGGTTTTCGCAGTAACCCGTGGCAAGAGTTGGTCCAAATGGGTGCCCGTTGGGTGAGAACCACAAACTCATGGGTCTAGGAGATGGGCACACATAACAGACTGTGTCCTGGCCTCTAATTTTCCTCCTGTGACAACACTTGACCTGGCACTGCAAAAAAAAAAAAAAAAGGTAGCGCAAAGCACAGCAAAAGGGATGAAAAGGAATGGCTCGATTCCACCAAGGATGCCAAACAAAGGGGAAGAAGTCCCCAGTACCAAACCAAAGAAGGTATGGCCAAGGAACTCACTGCAAAGAGATTGGGGTGTGGACCTGCCTCAACTTACCACGTCCCCTTGGACTGCACGCACCATGAGCAGAAAGGCACGAGGGACCTCTGCGGGTCCCGCATCTGGTTGGAGGCTGGGGTCCATGATGTTTGATCTTGGGGTCTCCACGATGGGCTGCGGAAATAAAGACCAACCCAACGTGGAAGGCACAGGCCGTTTATTCTGAGCTTGCTCTGGCGAGGGAGACGGCCATGTGAGTTTTGGCAGAGACCCAGAGGCCGGCCGAGGGATGGGAGAGCTGACACGGGTTTATTGTCGATCAGGGGTCAGTTTTCTGGACAGGTTGCTGTCGGCTGTGGATCTAGAGTTCTGTTTTTGCCTGCGGTGTGACGATTGCCCGTTTGTATATTCAGTTTCTCACCGTTGACCAAAGAAACCCTCCTCGTTTGGCGCCTCCCTCTGGGTCCTGTGTGGGTTTACTAGGTGGAGTGCGGGGGGACCTTGGGGTCCACGAGGCCCTTCCTGTCTTTCATTCCCACTCAGCCTCTCCTTGCGTGTGGTTCTCTCTCTCCGCGGACAGCCCTGGCCTGGGAGCTCTGGGAGCCTGT
The DNA here is from genome assembly GCA_028646535.1 of Procyon lotor. Classification (NCBI taxonomy): domain Eukaryota; kingdom Metazoa; phylum Chordata; class Mammalia; order Carnivora; family Procyonidae; genus Procyon; species Procyon lotor. The sequence goes on along the minus strand of JAQQSY010005019.1, from coordinate 10,650 downwards.
GCCCAGAGCGAGTGAGGGCCCGCAGGAAGCGCCAAGGGGAGGGAACGTACAAGGCTCTTGCCTTCTGCGTTTTGAACACGTTAGTCGAGGAAAATAGAACACAGCAGTTTGGAAGTCTGATGCTCTTAGGAGTAGAAGATAGTTTGTCCTGGGAACTTCCATCTCCTCATAACTGGGGCTTCTCTCAATAGTTAGGCTCCCAAAGGCCAAAAATAGCCCCCGAACGTCAGTTCTGAGATCCAGAACACCCGGGCAGCGACTTGCCCTGGGCCTCCCAGAACCTTCTGGAAACCGTGTGAGGTCTCTGGCTCACAGGTGGGCTCCACCTTGGGGCCACGAAAGCCGATTCTCAGAAGTGACATAGGACCAGCTAACTCCCCAGGGGTGGCCCGTTTTCCCGTGGAACTAACCTCTGTTAAATATTTTCACTTCTAGGTTTGTGGTCGGGGATCATCATTTGTTCCATCACACAGTCTCTGTGTTTTCTCGGCTTTCTTGCTCAGCTAAATTGGAGAAAAGCTTGTGAAGAGGTAACTGTGCTCGTTGCTGGCCGGGTAAAAATTTGTGTCCTAGAAAACAATTAGCTCAGGCGCTCGCTCTCTATCTCTCTTCCATTTTTTTTTTTTTTATTAAGATTTTATTTGACAGAGAGATCACAAGTAGGCAGAGAGGCAGGCAGAGAGAGAGGGGGGAGCAGGCTGAGCAGAGAGCCCGATGTGGGGCTCGATCCCAGGACCCTGAGACCATGCCCTGAGCCGAAGGCAGAGGCTTTAACCCACTGAGCCACCCAGGCTCCCCTCTCTCATTTTGGAAGGGTCTTTCCCCTTTTATCACCAATGCTCCTTTGTTGTTTTAGCTGCATTTAATCCAGAGGTGAAGGGCCAGATGACCCTGGATCTTAACCATTTATCCATTCCCTTTTGTTTTATTCGGTGAATTGAAAAATAGAGGTTCCTTCCTTCCTTGTGTCCCATACTAAGCTACCACCCTTGTGCCCGAAAAACCAGTTTCTGGACAAGATTTGGAACTGGACAGATAGGTGGGATGCCAGCAAATGTATCCTGATACTGTGTTTTATGATGCCCAAATATTTCATGAGGATGCCTGCGTGTCTCTCTCTCTCCCAGTTTGCTAGGGTCTGTGCGGGTCTGAAAATAGATGGTAGGTAAGAGAGATAAAGGGAAGGGAAAGGAAGGGATTCTGTGATCTCAGGTCCCTCCTTCCCCCTAATATTGTGCTTTTCCATCCGTCCTTCCCCCACCCAGACACACCTGCCCCATGTCAATCATTCGGAAGGGCTGTTCCGTACTTTGTAAACTAGAGAAGCTCCAATCACTCGTCAGTTAAAGAAAATGGGTTGGTTTTTCCTCAACTGAGTGGTCAAAGGATTTCCTAAAACTATGGTGAATAATGCCTTGGGGGTTTACTTTGAGTTTTCATCTTCTAGGCTCAGATCTACGCCAGATCGATACTGAGTATGGCCACGAATGAGACTGCGGCTGCCCGCCAGCGCCTAGGTATAGAATAAGTGCTTCGGCTCTTGGAGGGGTAGCTCTCTGGGGGGTCCTGGAGGGGCCGTCGGTGGGACGCCACCAGATTGGCTACCCTGAGCTCCCCCTGAACTCGGGCAGTAAAGTTTCAGAAACAAATGGTCCAGTCACGCCAATCTGAGGTCAGCAGACTTGGAAGTTTGTTTGCTTTGCCTTTCGGGTGTTAATACCACTGCTCTAGATGACTCGAGGCTGCTGGTCATCCATCTCTTGGCTTACTCACGAAAGCACTTCACAGGCATTTCTAATGCTTGCTCCTGTGTTGGGACCCTTATCTTGGAGACTGACGTGAGTATGTTTGTGTTCCTGGGGTTCCCCCATCCTCCAGGCCAATACGTAGGTGGGCTTTAAGCAGACTGTTGTTTTTAACTGCTGTTTCTGGGGAGCAGGGTGCAACCGTGGGTATCAGAAGTTTTCCTTCTGTCCCATTAGTAATCCCCCTCCCCCACCCCCAGATTCCCAGTTCCTCGGGCAGTGAGTCCTGGACTCATACTGGTTCCTTGCTGCTTTCTAACTGAACCCCTTTGAGCTCACCGGCTGGCTGAATTACAACTCCCTCTGGTTTTTTCGTTCATCTCATCTGGTCCCCCGTGGGCCGGGTAGTCTCCGATTGTGTTCCAGATCTTGTATTTGAACACTGTGGGTAGAAGTAATTGGGAGGCCGATGACGATACCGGTCTTCAGAGAGGATTTTCCTTTGCTTCCGTCAAACTCTTAGGGTTAGCAGCGGTGCATGGCGATTTCAACAGCCGAGCCCCGTGGACCACCCAGCTGACTGGGTGGCAGCTGGGGTGAGGCCTGGTTGACTTCTGGTCCGTCCTTAATTCTTGGCTGCAGCCCTTGAGTTCCAGCCTGAAGTACAGAGGGGTTTACCTGGGTAGGGACTGAACTCCCCAAGGCATCACTCGGTCCAGATGGAGAACCCTCAGGTCCAGAGCGGCCCCAAAGGCGGGCTCTCCAGCTTCCCCTAGATCTTGTTCTGGTGACTTTTCGTTCCCTTGGTAGCACTCTTGACACCTTCGAGACAATACTTTTCATTTATTTTGTCCAGCTTTCGTAATTGTAGAGGATGATGGTTGGTCCAAGTTTTCTACCGTCTCCCATTTACAAAAGCAGGATACTAATAACCTCCTAGTACCTTATACTGTGGTCGTGAGAGGCAAGTGAGCTTCGTACATGAGAAGGGCTGAGTACGATGCCTGATGTGGAGAAAGCGTTTTTTTAGAGGATTTATTTGAGATGGAGCTGGAGGGGGAGGGGGAGAGGGAGGGGCCGAGGGAGAAGCCAGCTCCCCCCTTGAGGAGAAAGTATTTCATGAGAGAGCTGATGTTACTGTGTTGGCAATTCTTTTCTCTCACAACTCCAAGGGCATTGTCACATTCCTAATATCCACTTCGCTTGCTAAGAAGTCCGATGCCCATCTTACCCTTGTTCTGTTAGGTTAGCTGCCTTTATTTTTCCCTTGGGAAGTGTGGGAAGACCGGACAGTCATCCGAGTCACTATCCTAGGGGACACTCTGTAGGCCTTCTTGACTCGAAGATTCACATCTTGCTTCAGTTCTGGGGACGGCCTTGAATTCTTTCTTCGGTTCTCTTTTTCCTCCGTTGCCCTCGTTTTCCTTCTGGACTGCTAATTAGATGAGTGTTGGCCCCCCTGATAACTTCCCCTATGAACCTTCACTTCGAGAGGCCCCGTATTTCTCTAGTTCTTGTGGTGGGGCCGAGCTCCCTAGGAGACCCAAGCCGACAACAGTAGGATCCAGTCAGAGTTTGTGAGTGAGCGGGCGGAGAGGGACTCTGAGATGGAATTTCTATTTATCCAAAGACAATAAACTTTCCCCTGGCTAGTAACACATATATATGGCATCTTTTATATCAACGAAAAAAAAATCCTTTTTTTTTAACTAAGTTCCTTTTTCCCTTCAGTGCGCCCTGAGAACCCTAGAGTAGTTGCATTGAGAGGTACGAGAAGAAAATACGAGGCCCCGCCGGCCCCGCGGAGGCGCCCAGAAGATCTTCAGGCCCAGCCAAGGGACATGACTGATGGGACCGTGAAACAGATGGTCCTGCGGCGGGGAGTTCTGCTCCTGGGAGTCATTTTGGTCTTGATCATAGGGATTTTAATGAGAGTGTATGTCAAAATGGAGTGAGAGGCAAAAGAGAGCAAGAGAGTCAGGGAAAGTGATACCTCTGAGCTAACAAATAATTCATGAGCCCCGCGGTGGGAATTTGTTTTCAGTGAAGTTAGTTTCAACTGTGCCCATGGGTTTCGAGAACTGCGAGTTCCAAGTTATGTTTTCTAATGAAGAAAAGGAACGAAGGTACAAACTAGGTTTCTGGCCAAGACGATGTCAGAAGGTTCAGAGTGACAATAATTTAGTTTATGTGCCATTGGTCTCAACCAAGGACCACTGTGTACTGACGGCATTCACGGAAGGCTTTGCTAGTTAGTAGTTAATGCCTAATGTTTCTTTTTCTTTTTTTTTTTTTTTTGCCTAATGTTTCTTTAGTTAGAACCCATGTACTGAGTGCTTCCGGTTTCCTACTATTTTGAGTTATTTAAAATATATTTTGCACTATGTCTTTCCTCGTGCCTTCTAACGATTATGCATCGGGCGAATGGCGTTCGTTAATATTGAGATCTCAGACGCTGTGGGCAATGGAGTCGCTTGAGAAACCGGAAGGGGAGATGATCTAGATAAAGCAGAAAGGAGTCAGAGGGCATTGATGAGCAAGCTTGCCGTTTTGAAATTTAATTTTGAATTTGTTTTGAATTTGTTAAATTTGTTAAATTAAAATTTGTTTGAAATTTGAATATGGGTTTTTTTTTTCTTTTAAAGTATTTATTCGACAGAGAGAGAGCACAAGTAGGCAGAGAGGGGGAAGCAGGCTCCCTGCTGAGCAGAGAACCCGATTCCGATTCGGGGCTCGATCCCAGGACCCTGATGAGATCATGACCTGAGTTGAAGGCAGAGGGTGTAACCCACTGAGCCACCCAGGCACCCTGAATATAGGGTTCGAAGAGCTCATCCAGGCAGAGGAAGAAGTCAGACCCCCTCCTATGTTGATAGAAGGCGGGGTTGGGGGGGTGTTGTTAAATTGGAAGGTGGAAGAAATGAAGAGAGGGGTCTTGGATAGGGGAGGTTGGGGTCCTGGGGGGCCCCATTCATCTTCTGTTTGGGTCTGTCTGTCTTTAAGAAGGTGCCCCAGAGGGGCACCTGGGTGGCTCAGTTAAGCTTCTGCCTTTGGTTCAGGTCGTGATCCCAGGGTCCTGGGATCAAACCCCGCACCCACATCGAGCTGAGCAGGGAGCCTGCTTCTCCCACTTCCTCTGTCAGCCACTCCTCCGCCCCCCCCTTGTGCTGTCAAAATCTTAAAAAAAATAAAAATAAAAATAAAAAAGAAGGTGGCATCCCAGCTTTGGGTGGCATATGCAGTCATTGGTGTATTCAGGAGGTTTTTTGTGGTTGTGTCTCAAAAGGAAGAGGTTTCAATGAATGCTCCCTTCTCTGCTGCCCCTCCCTCCCTGGCCTTGGAGAATTAGCGGGGAGGGGGGGGGGCTGGCGGTCTTTGGGGCTGTGACAGCCCAAACGGTTGCTAACTCCACTCAGGGGAGTCAGAGCACAAGACTTCAATAGAGGCCTTGGATTAAGGAGTAACCAACTAGTACTTGGACTCAGCCTTCCCGGGCTCGGGCCACGCCCGTTACAGCGGCAAGCCTCGGTGTAAGTACACCGAGTGCTTGGACGGATACAAAGAGCCAGGCCTGGTCTTTGCCCGGAAAGAACAGATAATGGAGCAGATGAGAAAAGTTTGCTACCAAGAGTAAAAAGTACCCAGGGCCGCCTCAAGGCATCTCCACTCTCAACGCTTTCTTCTCCTGGAGGATCTTCTCCACCAAGATAAAGACCAGGCCTGACGGTTGGAGGCCCCGGCAACATCCCACCTCCCAGCTTGTTAGGAAGTTCACACACACCTTCTTCATTAGGTCCTGGACAGGTACTCCCTAGCCTTCTAGAGACTTCTCACAGTGTCTGCCCTTCTTTGTCCGGTAGGAGCCCCCGGGATGGGGGTGGGTGGGTGGGGAGGCTTATCTCCAGGTCCCAAACTGCCTTCCAGGAGCGCTTCCCCCGGGGTACTTTAACACACCCGTAACCCGAGGCAGAGGGAGAGGTCACCTGAAGTGGCAGCAGAGGTGCGCCGGGTGGAGTTACGGATTCGCCCTCTCCAACCCCCGCCTCCGCACAGTTCCCTCTAACGACCCACAGCCTCCTTTGTCCTCGCGGAGCGCCCCCCGCGCGGCCCCTCGGGGTCTCCGCGCCCCGCCCCCAGCCCCCGGGGTCTGCGGACCGCGACGGTTGGCGGGGGTGGGGGGGGGGTGTGTGTGTGTCGGGTTCCCGGGCGCGGCCCGCCCTCCTCCTCCCTCTCCCAACCCCCCTCCATCCCGCCCTCTCCCTCCTTCCCCCCCCACCGCGGGTGCAGGTGGGGCGGTCCAAGGGCGCGCGGGGCGGGGCGGGGCCGGCCGCCCGCAGCCCACCGCCGCCTCACGCGCACCAGTGCCCGCGCTAGCATGGATCCCAGCGCCGCCGCCGTCACCGCCGCCGCCCCCCCGGACAGCGCCGAGCCCCCCGACGCCCCCGGCTGGCGCGGCTGCCTGCGGGGCCTGCGGGGCGCGCTGCCGCCCGACGTGCGACGCGAGGCTGCCGCGCTGGTGGCGCTCGCGGGCCCCGTGGTGAGTGCGCGGCCCCGCGCCACCCCCGACGGCGGCCCGGCCCGGGGCGCGGCGCAGCGCCTGCTCCCGGCGCTCCCGGAGCCTCCCCCGGGCGGGCTCGGTGTCAAGCTCGGGCTCCCCTTCCTTTTCCCTCGGCAGTTCCTGGCGCAGCTGATGATCTTCCTCATTAGCGTCGTCAGCTCCATCTTCTGCGGGCATCTGGGCAAAGTCGAGCTGGATGCCGTGACGCTCGCCGTGTCGGTAGGTGTTCGCTTTCTCTGATCTTTCCTTTGGGGTCGACCCCGTGGCAGAGCCTCGGAATTTGCATTGTCTCACGGCTGAGGTCTTCCCTTGCAGAGTCGGACCTTGACGCAGGGCTTGCTTTCTTCGCCTTATCTTTAGATTTGAAAAAAAGATTGTGTCCAGGAGTTTGCGTCTTGGGAACCATCCCGCCGGGGATTGCAAAAGAATTGATAGCAATGATAGAAATTGTGCTGCATTTTTTTTTTTTTCCTGCTGTAAAATCAAACCGAAGAGCTTAGAGGTAATGTAGGCGGTCTGCCATTACTTCGAATTACACAATTCATGGTGGTATTTCACACTCGTCAAAAAGTGGCTCCCCGTGGGCCGTGGATTGAAATGGCACCTCCTTTGATAGTCTTTTGTCCCTGGGTTTTTGTTAGTGATGTAATGGAAAGGGGCCTCCTCGCTCTTGCGTTTCATCCAGGCTTTCAGAGAAAGTGAAAAACACTTTCGAGGTGGTGAAGGCAAGGTGGTCTCTCTCAGTCTTAGAAAGTGTCCCTTCGGTCCCCACTGGAGGTCGGTCTGTGCGCTGAGATGGGGGCGGGGCCGCAGAAGTTTCTCGTTTCAGCTTTATGGTTGGGATGACCTCTGTGTGTTCAACCACACTGTTAGTGAACTAATTCAGGTGAAGGGATATTTCTGCTTCCTTTCAAAGTTTAGATGGGACCTCTAGAAAGAGTTAAGAAAACAGAGAAGCTTTATAGACAGGCTATGAACTATCCCCTGGAAAGGATGAACTTGAACCCCCCCCCCTCCCCAGTAGGTCCCTGTGGCCCTGAGACATCTTGAACTCCTGGTCATTTTGTTGGCTGTGAACAGATATTAATAGTGGGTTATTATTGGAAACTTTTTTTTAAAAAGATTTTTCTTTATTTGACACAGAGAGAGAGATCACAAGTAGGCCGGGGGGGGGGGGGGGATCAGGCTCCCTGCTGAGCAGAGAGCCTGATGCAGGGCTTCATCCCAGGACCCTGAGATCATGACCTGAGCTGAAGGCAGAGGCTTTAACCCACTGAGCCACCCAGGCACCCCTGTTTGACTGCCTTTACCCAGCTCCTCGGACCCCACCCTGCACCCTAGTCTCTCGTAATCCCCAGTCTGCTCTCTGTATGTATGAGTTTAGTTTTCCTTTGTTTAGATTCCACACATAAGGGAGATTATATAACATTTGTCTTTGACCGGCTTATTTCAGTTGGCATAGTGCCCTAAGGGTTCATCCATGTCCTTACAAAAGGCAAGATTTCCTTTTTTTTTTTTTTTAAATATTTTATTTATTTATTTGACAGAGGGAGAGAGATTACAAATAGGCAGAGAGGCAGGCAGAGAGAGAGGAGGAAGCAGGCTCCCTGCTGAGCAGAGAGCCCGATGCGGGGCTCGATCCCAGGACCCTGAGACCATGACCTGAGCTGAAGGCAGAGGCTTTAACCCACTGAGCCACCCAGGCGCCCCAAGATTTCCTTTTTTATGGCTGAGTAATACCGTGCATGCGTGCTTGCACACGTTGGTGTGGACATTTTCTTTATCCATGTATGCATCAGCAAACACTTAGGCTGTTTCCATATACCTTGGCTTACAAATAATGCTGCAGTGCGTACGGGGGTGCAGGTATCTTTTTGAATTAGTGTTTTTGTTTTCTTTGGTTAAACACCCAGAAGCGGGATTGCGGCATCGTATGGTAGTTCTGTTTTTAAGTTTTTGAGGATCCTTCGCACTGTTTTCCCAGGTGGCTGCACCAGTTTGCATCCCCTCTGATAGCTCACAAGGGTTTCCCATCTTCTCCAACACTTGTTATTTCCTGTCCCAGACGTTCACAGGTGTGCGGTGGTAGTTCCTTGTGGTTTTAATTTGCATTTCCCTGAGTATGAGTCATGTTGAGTATCTTTCCTACTCTTTGTTGGCCCTTTGTCTTCTTTGGAAAAATTTCTATTCAGATCCTCTGCCCAGTTTCTAATCAGATGGTTTGGGGTTCTTTTGCTGTTGAGTTGGATGAGTTCTTCATCTCTTTGGAGATGAGCTCTTTATCAGATACATGATTTGCAGGCATTTTCTCCCATTCTGTAGGTTGGCTTTCCATTTTGTTGGTGGTTTCCTTTATGGGGCAGAAGCTTTTGAGTGTGGTGTAGTCCCACTTGCTTGTTTTGGCTTTTATTGCCTTTGTTTTTGGTGTCAAATCCAAAAAATCACCAAGACCAGTGTCAAAGAGCTTACCGCCTATGTTTTCTTCTAGGAGTCCAATGGCTTCAGGGCTTGTGCTCAGGTCTTTAATCCATTTGGAGTTATTTTTTGTGTATAGTGTAAGAAAGTAGCCCAGTCCCTTTCTTTGGCCCGTGGCTGTCTAGCTTTCCCAACACCCTGGATCGCATAGACTGTTGTTCTGGAGTGCTGTGTCTGAATATTCCCTTTTCCCTGGCAGGATACCCAGTGGCCAGTACGGACCTCTTCAGGGTTCATCATACACCCCAGCACCTGGGTGCTCATCTCCCTGGGTGTGTGGGCCCCACCTCCCTCCATCTCACTGGCTTCCAGGACCCCCCAAATCCATTGCCAGGGCTCACGTGCTGCACATTTTTGTCCCACAGCATGGACCCACTGGAGATGTTTTTTTAAAATTTTTTTATTTACTTTTATTTTTTTAAGACTTTATTTATTTGTTTGACCGAGAGAGAGAGCATAGGTAGGCAGAGAGGCAGGCAGAGGGTGGGGGGGGGGACAGACTCCCTGCTGAGCAGAGAGCCCGACGCGGGGCTCAATCCCAGGACCCTGAGAGCATGACCCGGGCCGAAGGCAGAGGCTCTAACCCACTGAGCCACCCAGGCGCCCCACTGGAGATGTTTTAAACTTTACTTTCCCACTGGCAACGTTTTATCCGTGTCCTGTCAATTACCCACACCTACCTGCCTTTTGACCTCATGGGGTCTTCCCACGCTGTGATCCCTCCATCTTCTCTCCCTCCCAGGATTGTGGGCCACTCAGTCCGTGCCTGACGTCCCCTCACCTGCCCTTCAACACCAGACCTCCATTGCTCCCCTCTTCGAGACCAGGCTTCCGCCTGTGTTCCAGAACTATCCTCCTCCTTCCATTTCTTCTCTTTACTTGGTCCTTCTGCACTAGGGTAAATGTGTCCAGGTCTCTTCTTTTCTGTAAAAATAGCTCCAGCCGCCTGTCTCCCTGCCCAGCCCCCTGTCTGGCCTCCAGCCACTTATGCTCTTTGCCAGAAAGTTTATTTTTTTATTTTTTTAAAGATTTTATTTATTTATTTTTTTTGGTAAAGATTTTATTTATTTATTTGACAGAGAGAGACACAGCGAGAGAGGGAACGCAAGCAGGAGGAGTGGGAGAGGGGGAAGCAGGCTCCACGCTGAGCAGGGAGCCCGATGTGGGCCTCGATCCCAGGACCCCGGGATCATGACCTGAGCCAAAGGCAGACGCTTAACGACTGAGCCCCCAGAAAGTCTATCTTATGTCTTCGTTTCCTTTTCTCCCTGCTCTGTCTTCTCCAGGGGCCTCACCCTTACGAGGGGGACCTCCCTGCCACCCCTGGGCTCCTGGGGATTCTATGTCCTCTGCGCTTCCTCTGCTGATTGTCCTCGGTTCCCCTGCCACCCTCTGGCAGGTGTACCCCTCTCTTTTCCCCTCCTTCCTCCTCTTCGTTGGTGCCGCTCAGATGTGTGTCTCCCTCCTTGACCGAGGCGCCTCCCGTGTCTGACCGCCTCAGGGTGTATCGGCTTGAATACGCCAGGACCCCCTCACACTCAGAAAGCGTGTGAAGCTCTTGTGACCACCCTCCCCGGGAGTACCCCACCTCTCCATCGGGCAGTGAGCCCTGCCAACTTCATTTCCCCCGTTTCTTAACATGACCCCTCTTCCGTTGCCTGCTACCGCCATCCTGGCCCGGCCTGCCCCCCACCTGCCAGCCCTGGGCTGCCCCTCCTCTGGCTCTGACCCCCATCTCATCCTCCTCCAGTCCCAGCCATTAAAAAAAAAAAAGGAAATATCAAGGCACCCATCCCCCCCCCCCCCCGCCCCCCGGCTTAACCCCTTTAGTTGTTCCATCACCAGACAGTGAAATCCAGGCACGGGGCATCC
>JAQQSY010005018.1:0-11934 GCA_028646535.1 Procyon lotor | reverse complement strand
AGGTCACATGAATTTTAATAAAACTTCCTTGGATTATTATTCTTTCGATGGAATAGGGAAGACTGATGTCTTTTACAGTGTCCTCTTGCATTTTCCCTGGAACTTGCTCTAATGGGTAGCTTAAATTATCATGTGTGTATATCTGTGTATAGTATAAATGTCCTTTGCTTATAAACTAGGGGTACTTTTTAAAGTCATTATTGTGTCAGTCTGTGTGGACTTGAATGTACATTTTGTTCTTTTTAAAGTTCTCCTGTGAGAGCTAGTAATGTTCTGTGCCTAAGAATAGTATGGATATTTGCAAAGGCTGAAGAATTTTTTTCACTTTGATACTGATTCAGTGAACTGATTAACATAATTTGTCTAAATATTTTCATATTTATACAAATGTATTTTATAATATTGTTTAGTTACTTATTGCTACATAACAAGTTACTCTAAAACTTAACAGCTTAAAAATAAATATTTAATATCTTATATATTTATGTGTCAAGACATCAGTAGCTAAATTCAATGGTTTTGCCTCAGGTTCTCAGATGAGAGTACCTTTGAGGAGCGTGGACAGGAGCCTCCATCTTCTGAAATCTTGTCTGTTTCAGAAAGATGATTTCCTGGTGGTTGACAGGCCTGTTTCGTCCTATCTGAGTATTCTGCTTGAGTGCTCCCATGATACGGTGGCTGGCTTCTCCAAGAGGGAATAGTCCAAGAGAACATAAGGTTGAAGCCTTCCCGAAAGTTACACTCCATAATTTCTATAATATCCTTATAGGTTATACAGCTTGGCTTTACTCAATGTCAGAAAGGACTATATAGGAACATCAATATCAAGAAGCAAGACTCATGGGGTTCACAGATCATTGGTGATGCTATTTTAGCTTAAATGCCTAATTCTAATGTTAAGAATTTTAGACAATATAATTCATCGTTATAAGGGTAGTAATTTCACAAAGACTTTCCCTACACAATGCTTGTTTCCAACTTCTTTTCAACATAAAAGATAAAATTATATTCTATTATTTATGATTTTGGTATGTCGGAAAGAAATGATTACTATATATAACAGTATTCATTCTCCTACTAAAGGTAAACTAATATTAACTATAAGACTTTAAAGATACACTTATGCTTTGTATAGCTAATCAAGTAGATTGTTGTAGTTAAGTCAAGTAGGATCTTCTAACTTTTGTTTTGAGTAGTGTTAATTCATTATTATTTCTAACATTGATTTTTGTATCAAATGTGCAAATTCAATTTAGTTTTTATTTTGTCTTATCCTCTCTGATATTCACCTAGTCATGCACTCACTACTCATCCTCATTTCTCACAAAGTGCTAGGACTAAGAGAAAAGAGGAGTTAGCTAGAAATACAGCCAAATAAAATATTGTCAGGACAGTGCCCTTGAAGGCATTTTATCTGTGGTAAGTCTTCATTTTGTCTTTCTTTCTTCTTACTAAGAGTCCCTCCCTCCTACTTTGCTCCTAGGAAACACTTTTAAAAATGAAATAAGTAATTACATTCCATTCTCTTGGCGAATGTGTGAGTCAGTTAGAAAGCAAGTTTAAATATAACAGGGAGATCAGATCTGCCCAGGCTAGAGTCTGTATCTTTTCCAAAGCTGATGTTTCTATTCTGAAAACAGAGCATCTCTGCTTTGGGAGAAATTCAAAGGTTATAGAGACCTTGCACCAATTGGATGCTAGAATCTTCTCTTTTCCTTCTGCCAAATATAACTCATTTAATGTTTGAGGACTTTTAATTACAGGGTACTTAATTATATCCTGAGGGAAAGTTGATCAATTTGGGCTGGTATAGTTGTTTTGTGAATTCTTCCTTATACTGAGTCAAAAAATTACATTTTTTAAGTGTGATAATTTTTCATTTATATGCACAACCTATCTCTAAACCAAGACTCATCCAGAATTAATGTCTTTAGTTCTCACAACTCTTTTTCATAAGTCAGGATCATGTTCATGGTCAGGACTTTCGGTTCAGGAAATGTTCCCACTTGCACCTCAGATTCCTCTGTAACTCCATACAATAATTCTGAAATAAATGAAATTCTATTGCCATTAGAAAGTGAAACTATAAAATTAGCATATTTTATTATTTTTATTTTATTTTTTTTTAGATTAGCACCTTTAGAGACGTACTGTCACTTTAGGAAAATAGAAGGGTTGTTAGTCTTCAATATGCTCATTTCTACTAGTCTATCAATTAGAAGAGGGATATGTAAAATGGAATGATAACAGCGATCCCCAAAGCCAAAAGCTGCTAATGCCCATATTAGAAATGCACAAGGAAGAAAGAATCTTCATTAACAAACCTGGATGTTGTAGTCTTAGAAATGTTATTCACTGTTATAGAAATGGAGGGTTCACTATATGTTTTCTATTAATAGTAAAGCTTTCTGGGACACCTGGGTGGGTTAGTCAGTCAAGTGTCCAACTCTTCATTTGGACTCAAGTCATGATCTCAGGGTCATGAGTTCTAGCTCCACGTCAGGCTCCATGCTGAGTGGGGCATCTGCTTGAGAGTCTCTCCCTCTGCCCCTCCTTCCTTCCCAATCTTATTTCTCTCTCTCTTAGATAGATAGATAGATAGATAGATAGATAGATAGATAGATAGATAGATAGATGAATATTTTTTAAAAAATAGTAAAGCTTTCTGTTATGTAACTAAATGTCTGATTCCATACTCACATGGAAACTATGTGAAACTATAGTTTCACATAGAAACTATGATTAAATTTGTTTCATATGTAGGTCCATCTAGAAAAATTAAGTGCAGCAATTCTGCATAAAGTATTGCAGTCTATATGACATTTTAAGCATATAAATTACTGTTCTGGACTAACATTATCTTGAGTTTGGTTAATGTGAGATGGCCATATTTTCTGTGTGATGTCAAAATTATGTTATTTGTCCCCAAGCCAGTCTTCTTGGGACTGAGCTTAAGCCACTGAATATTTTATATGTTCAATGAACTCATTGTGGTAGACTGAAGATGTCCCCCCGCCCTGCAAGATTTCCAATTCTAATCTCCAGAATGTGTAAATACATTACTTTAAAAAGCAAAAGGGACTTTACAGATGTGTTTAAGGACTTTAAGATGGGGACAATAACCTGGGGGGGACAATTATCCAGATGGCCTAATGTAATTACAAGTGTATATGTAAGAGGGAAGTGTGGGATTCAGAGCGGGAGAGAAGAGAGATGTGACAGTACAGATAAAGACTGAGACAAAGGAGGAAGCCATAAGCCAGGGAATGCTGGCAACTTCTAGAATCTGGGAACAGCTTCCCAGGATTTTCCCCTGACTACAGAAGGAACACAGCTGTCAATAAATGGAGTTTAGCCTTTAGACTCATTTGAGACTTCTGAACTCCAGAAATAAAAATAATATTTTTATCAACATATAATGTATTATTTGCCCCAGGGCTACAGGTCTGTGAATCATCAGTCTTATACAATTCACAGCACTCACCATAGCACAAACCCACCCCAATGTCCATAACCCAGCCACTCTATCCTTCCCCCTACCCCCAACCCCCAGCAACTTTCAGTTTCTTTCCTGAGATTAAGAGTCTCTTATGGTTTGTCTCCCTCCCCAGTCCCATCTGGTTTCATTTTTTTCCCTCCCTACAAGCCATGACCCCCCACCCTGCCTCTCAAATTCCTCATATCAGAGAGATCAGGTGATAACTGGAAAGAACTTTTATTCTTAGCTATGGCATGCTGTCTTTGTTTGGCAATTAAGACATAAACAACAGGAGCACCTGGGTGGCTCACTAGGTTAAGCCTCTACCTTCAGCTTAGGTCATGATCTCAGGGTTCTGGGATCAAGCCCTGTGTTGGGCTCTGTGCTCAGTAGGGAGTCTGCTTCTCCCTCTCCCCTTCCCCTGCTTGTTCTCTCTCTCTCTCTCTTTCTTCTCTCTCTCAATTAAATAAAGTCTTAAAAAAAAGACATAACAAGTGGTAGTATGGTTTCTTAACTGACACATTTTCCTCTAATATAACCTAACATGTTATTTTTATATGATCTTGTTAAGATCAATAATGATTCCAATTTTATATCTTTCTTGGACTCATGTGAAAGCACATTACAGATTTACTGTCCCATTTTAGGCAACATGCCATATACAGTTTTATTTTGCTCGATGTCATGCTAATACTTCAGCAGTGTTTCAAATGAGCTGGATGCCATAACTAATTTAATGTTCACAACAGCCTTCTGAAGAATGTGCTATTTTTATACCCTTACCTTACAAGTAAAGATGAAGGAATTAGAAATGAAGCCACTTTGTCTTCTCCCAAGGAGGTAGTCAGGGATAGAGCTAGAACTCCGGCTGAGGTCTAGCACCAGAGTTCATTCACTGAACCCCTGAATTATAACTACTAAGTCTTCTCTGTCACCTGTAATACTGTAAAGAATAGGAAAAGAAGACAGAAATGTGGTAGAAATTTATAGTTCTTTAGTGATACTTAGTTATTTGAACAGCTACCACATCTCAAAATGGCACAGCAAAAAATGTGTCACGTCTTGATAATGTCAATTGCAAAGGGTCCCTTTCGCACTTTGTTTTCAGTGGTCACTTTTCTATAAATGATGTGATTTGATGACATCCTTATCCTACTTTGGTAAAATTGAGATGTTTTAGTGATAAAAAAAAAAAAGAAGAAGAAATAAATAAATCCAGAGCAGGAGAGGGAAGAAAAAGAAGGAAGGTAGATAGGTTGAGCTGGTAGGGGGGAGAGAAAGGTGAAATTTTTAACTGAAAGTTGCTAAAGTCATCCTCTCCTTTCTATTGCCAATGGATTAACAAAAGAACATTGAGGATTACTCACATAGATACAAATTATTATAGATGTTTTCAAAATTATGTGAATAGTTTAGAGTATTTGTTATTGCTTTCCTGTTTTTTTTATTTTATTTTATTATTTGATTGATGGATTGAGAGAGAGCACAAGCAGGGTGCCCAGAGGGGCAGTGGGAAAGGGAGAAGGTCTTGATCTCAGGACATCATGACCTGAGCAGAAATCAAGACTCAGTCCCTTAACCAGCTGAGCTATCCAGGTGCCCCTCCTGTTTGATTTTTTAATCTTATGTATCTATTGTCCATATAAAAGGATAATGATGTGCTGGATATTTATTCCTCTTTGGATAATTTGTTTATATTTTTATGATTTTAATATTTTGCATAGAGATTCCTTTTAGTAAGAAACAAAACGATCGATTTCAAGTTAAAATAGGAACTAGTCTCGGGGGAAAAAGTAGTTGCTCTGTTAAGCAACTTTTAATAACTCTTCTGTATTTCTACTTTCTTTCAGGACTGTTTTCCTTCCTTCATTGTTCTCACTCTGTTCCATTAATAGGTCTTGAGTTTACCTCAGAGGCTCCACTGACAGCATCACCAACCGTTAAGGGAAAACGATTTTGTTAGCAGTCATTTATAGCAAGGGATGATCAGAAGCAGGCAACCTTGCTGCTGAATTTATTTTCAGCCTTTTTAGTAGAACATGGGCTCCAACTGTAGCTATAATTTTAACTTCCCATTGACTGTCAGTTGAAAATATATAGAAAAAATATGCTATTCGTAGAATTCTCCATAAAAGGTTTAAAGATTATACATTTCAACATATTCAGCTGACAACCTATGCTTTACTGCACCTAAAAATAATCACACATTGAAAAGAAATAAACACTTTATGGACTATAAAACACATAGAACAAATTGTATTCCTTAAGTCATATTTCAGAAAGTCAAATGAAATTTAAACAAAAATGACATGAATAATAGCTTAACATTATATATTATAATGACATAACATAATACTAAGTAATAGAATTGTTTTAACATCTTAAACAGTAAGCACATTTCTTCTGTAAACTCTATTCTTGTATATTTAAAAGTAGAGATTTATTTTCGCATTTAGAAGTAAAAACTCAACTATAGTACATACGTGGCCTTAAAATCTAAACATTAAAACCCTCTGTTTTTCAGATTCCAATTCATATGGTATTTTCAAATTCTAGTTAATATTCAAAATATAATATTTATATGCAGTGTATGACATTGTACTTATAAAAATTACTTTATTAAACATTATGTAAAATTGTGAAGCAAAAATGACCAATTCCAAAACAGTAATTTGAATAAGATGATAATTAGATGTGTCTTAGTATATATATAAACTGTGCCTTTCATTAGATATATTAAAATAGATGCCTGTAATTCTGAAAGAAGAGACAAATAGCTTTGAAAATATACTGGACAAAACAATCGTAACTGTCTAAGTCATTAGAAATGTAAGAATAAAGCTCATGCTTAGAAGTCAAATCCCAGGGGTACCTGGGTGGCTCAGTGGTTAAGCGTCTGCCTTCGGCCCAGGTCATGATCCCAGGGTCCTGGGATTGAGCCCTGCATCGGGCTCCTTGCTCAGCCCGAAGCTTGCTTCTCCCGCTGCCATTCCCTCTGCTTGTGTTCCCTCTCTCGCTGTGTTTCTCGCTGTCAAATAAATAAAATCTTTAAAAAAAAAAAAGTCAAATCCCAAGTACCTAAAAGGAAAAAAAGAAATTAGTGTAATAAATGATCCATGGGTAATTAGTGTGGTATGATCTTCAATGCCCATGACTTGTGTTCTAGTATAAACTGCTTATATTTTTTTATGTTCTTTGAACACTTCTCTCTAATGGTGTAGTGCAGTCTTCCATACTTGTTCTCAATAATAGTTTCAAATAATTATTCTTCCATTCCTTACAACCAGTGATTCCAAACATTAGTCTCCAGACATTAATTTCCAAACATTCATAAGAATATTTGTCTCATATGTGGGGTGCTTGTATGACTTATTGACTATGTATGCTCTAATTGTTGGCATGGATAATCACGATGAAGTATTATTGAAAAATTTGATATTTGCCTATTAGGAAATGGCATCACCTGAATTCAGATACACAAATTAGTAAAGTTTAGTTTTACCATGGAGCTTAGTTTAAAAAATATTTTTAAAAATTATTTTAAAAATAATTTCTTATTTTATATTTTATATAAAATAAAATATTTTAAAAATAATATTTTAAAAGGTTAAAACCAAACCTTTTTCTTTAATAATTTCTAAATTATTTCATCTCTTGCTTCCACTGAATGTAGATTTTTAAAAAATTTTTAAAAAATAGACACCTTATCTACTTGCCAGGGTGCAGACTATCTTGATTATCAAATACTATGAATGAGTATGTATAACATTTGATTAAACATATCAGTGAGGAATATGGCAGAATAATAAAGGTGATTCAAAGAGCCCTTGAAGATCTGAGTGTTTATCAGCATTTAGAAAGTGAATGTTGGATTAAATAAGATTACTTGGTTAACTATGAAACTGATTGATGTCCTCAGGACAATAAAACCATAACCTTCGATGATATCTTTTCTAATAGAACCATTTGCATTTGATGTGACAAAAAATCTACAAGTTATCATGTAACTTTACAGAATATTGGTCTTTAAATCAAGAGTAAATAGCACAAAAACGAAGAGAGATTCTTCTAGATAGTTGGGTAATTGAGCTCTCTATTAAAATAAAGCATTTAAGGGATGTGTTATCTTTCTTTTGACTTATTTCCATGTTTTGGATAATTTTTCTTAACAATATTCCTTCTGGCCTCTCCTCTTATACACATGCCTTCTATAATATTAATGTCTAGTTTATGACACCACTTAATAAACTCTTTCCCCTCTCCTTTTGTGAGAATAACACTTCCCTGGAGAGAAGGAAGTAATTAAGTGTGTGAATTCAAAGGGGCTCCCTGCAGGGCTATAGGCATCATGCTAAGTAAGAGTAAATAGAAATTGTTTGAGATGTCAACAATTAGAGTAGACATAGTCAATAAGAATTTAGAGGTGAGATTAGCAATAGATAAGCCACTAAATAGGAAATATTCCTTTTGAGAGTTAATGGAATCTTTATTTGGAAAGTTCTGACATTCTTAGTGTTTCTCTGCGAGCATACAAATGTTTCAAACAGATTTTTCATTCTAATTTTAGATATTTTGGATGTTGCATTAAAAATTCCTTCATGTTTTGAACAGATATAATTAAATGCTATTTAATGTGCCCTTCAAAATGAGACACTTCAATAATTTACTGTACATCATTCACAGTACTTAAGTCCAGAGCAATGATTGCAACAAATTGATCTCTTGACATTTTTCTCAGCACTTCATTTTCAGAGTAGTTGGTCTTATACACATGCATATGAACCAAAAATATTCCAATTCAGAGGAGCTCTTCAGCAAACTGTCAAATCTATCCTTCAATGCTTAATTCACTTGAAAGCTAAATCCTATAGATATGATGGTTACCTAAATGAGTGTGATTATTCTTCATTTTAGGGCTTCTAAAAATGCTTCTTGTTCAAAACTACTCAGTTTACATTCACCTCAGTATGAGTGGATGGTATTCGTTGTTTGGAAGGCTAACTTAAATAAAATCTAATTTAATATATTTAAGTGCCTAGTACAGATACGACTCTGCTTGTGGTAGATGGACTTTTTTCTTTAATAATTTCTAAATTATTTTATCTCTTGCTTCCACTGAATGTAGATTAATTATTTGGTTCATGGGATAATTAAAGAATAGAAAAGAGATAAAATACCCACAAAGATTAATGTGAACATGATGATTTGACTGATCATTTTCTTCAAAATAAAAGATTTGCTTATGCCACTCCCCAAAGCAATGTATTAGGATTTAGTCTTGAGTGAATTGTGGTCTTAATTCATCTACTTGGTAGGATATAATGAGGTTCCAAGTAAACAATTATGAAGTCACCTTTGAAAGATATAAATGTCTTTATTTAAGTATTTATTTAAGATGTAAATAGGCATGAAGTCACAGGAAACATGAAGAAACCACTGTAGAGAAATTCAAACAAGTTAGACCCAGATTAAGAGCTACAACCATGCTTTTAAAGAAACAACTAATCAGACGAATCAAATATGTTACTTACGTATCTATGACCTCTGACACGCAATTATATTCCATTTTCTTTTAAAAGTTTAATATTGTGTTTAATATTAATAGTTTTAATATCTAAACACTTCTAACAGTTACCAAATGTTTGCTGCAGGGATAGCATTTCTCCAGCAATTACTTTGTATCTGCTGCTCTGATGACTCACAACGAGTTTCAGATTTAAAATTATGTCACAACCAAGAATATAAAGTCGGTACTTCAAGAAATTTACCCAACAACATATAGGTAATAAATGGCAGAACTGAGTTTTGATGTAGGAAATGGGATTCAGAGTTGATAGTTAAGAAAGAATTCTTGAGACATCTTTGCTGCAAAAAAGTGGTTTAATAAAGCATGGGGACAGGACCCATGGGCACAAAGAGCAGCACCAGGGTCAGGATGAGTTCCCCCCAAATACTTTCAAGTTGGGAGGGGGTTAGGGATAGTGTAAGTCTCTAAGGAATTTTGGAAGCAAGGTTGCCAGGACCTTAAGGGGGCTAGCTATCATTTATTACTGTCTAATAAAACCCGAATCATGAGGCCCTTTCAGATGTGTATCGGTGGATCATATGCTTAGGGGGTGGTGATTGCTAACATATGTCTTGGAGGATAGAGATAAAGGAAGTTTCTAAAGGAATTTTTATATGATAAAGTAGACTTACAGGATCCTGGGGGTCTAGTTAAGATTGCCTCTTGCCCTTCATAAAGTATTAACATTGAGGCAGCTGAGTTCCTAGAGGAATGTCATCCTGCCTGTTTCAAGGACTTATGAGTGGCTGTAGGGAGTAAGGAGATTTAATTTCTTTTGCCTTTGTTTCCCATACAAATTTAAATGGTAACCTGGAAATTTTAGGCTCACATTTTATTCTATTTCATCATTTCCTTTACAAATATGGGCATTATTACAAAGTCAGTGTTTGACATATCAATTCTTACTGCCTTACATTAGGGTTAAGAAAAATAAGTTATTAGCCAAAAATGTCTTTAAAGAGTTACATTTTTACCTTCATTTTAATAATTCACTTAAAAAAAAAAAAGAATTCACAAAACTTTTCAATTCATTTAGGGTATACTTACCACCCTATAAAAATCTCTCTTTACAACATTACACTTGCTTTTTTTTTTTTTTCCCTTCCCCATTTGACTCAGCTTAGATTAAAGCACTAAATATATTGAGCCAGTTAAGCTAATTTTAGTTAAAAGATTAGAATATCATTCAGCGGGTCCAAAAGGAACATTAATATCACATCCAAGTTTTATTCTTTAGTTTATCAAAATGGGAATACGTTATAATGGTAGATATTTGACTACATGAACAACAAGTTCATAGTTGTAAAACGACAGACGCATTTTTCTTTGTATTGGATTTTTTGGATAGCACTTATTATTTAAGAATTTAGAAAATTTGAATGTTTTAGGTGAGAATTAGTTTTTTTCATTAAAATATAAATTATTATTTTGTGCCACAAGAAAAGATTGTCACAAAATTTCTTCTACATTTGAGACATTTATCATAGATCCTTAAAATAAGCATTGACTGTGTCACGTAAAAGAGGTATAATTGTAGTTAAATTTTTTAATGTTTCTGAGCTTTGAGCTTCATCATGACTAAAATTAGCATTTGTCATACCTTCCTCTTTGGACAATTGCAAAGCTATGAGGGAGAAGGATATAAATTGTCTAATGCAGTGCCCATAATCTAATAGTTCCTTCCATTGTGGCTCAGCCTTCCTTTAGGGCCTCGGTGTTTTCTCTGTCCCTCTAGCAGATGAGGTAAGCAAATGGAGAATTAATCCTAAGGTATGAGCATGCCTAGAAGTGAGTCAATTGTCCACCTTTTTAAAATTTTAATTTCAGTATAGTTAACATACAGTACTCTGTTAGTTTTAAGTGTACAATATAGTGAATTAATAATTCCATACAACACACGGAGCTCATCACAAGTGCCCTCCTTAATCACCATCACTTATTTCACCCATCCTCCCCACCTGCCTTCCCTCTGGTAACCATCGGTTTGTTCTCTGTAGTTAAGAGTCTGTTTATTGGTTTCCCTCTTTTTTTTTATTTTCCCTATGCCCATTTGCTTCTGAAATTCCACATGAGTGAAATCATATGGTATTTGTATTTCCATGACTTATTTCACTTAGCATAATACTATCTAGCTCCTTCCACATCATTGCAAATGACAAGATTTCATTCTTTATCTTTATGGGTGAGTAATATTCACCCATCTTTATGGGTGAGTAATATTCCATCGTGTATGTAACACATCTTCTTTATCCATTCATCTATTGATGGATCTTTGGGCTGCTTCCTTAATTTGGCTATTGTAAATGATACTTCTATAAGCAAAGAGGTGCATGTATCTTTTTGAATCAGTGTATTTTGTGTCCTTCGGGTAAATACCCAGTAGTATAATTACTGGATCATAGGATAGTTCTATTTTTAACTTTGTGAGAAAGCTACGTACTGTTCTCCAGGGTGGCTGCCCCAGTTTGCATTCTCACCAACAGCACAAGAGGATTCTGTTTTTTCCACATCCTTGCCAATATTTGCTGTTTCTTGTGTCTCTTATTTTAGCCATTCTGACAGGTGTGAGGTGATATCTCACTATAGTTTTGATTTACATTTCCCTGATGATGAGTGATGTTAAGCATCTTTGCATGTTTCTGTTGACCATCTATATGTCTTCTTTGGAGAAATATCTGTTCATGTCTTCTGCCTTTTTTTTTTAAATGGATTATTCAGTTTTTGGATGTTGAGCTGTAAAAAGTCTATATATTTTAGGTAGTAACCCTTTATTAGATATGTCATTTGCAAATATCTTTTTCCATTCAGTAGATTGCTTTTTAGGTTTTGATTGTCTTCTATGCTATTGTCATAGGTCACTTTTATCTTCAATGGGGACTGAGAAATTAGT
>JAQQSY010005017.1:0-11935 GCA_028646535.1 Procyon lotor | reverse complement strand
CCAAATAAATAAATAAAATCATTTTAAATAAATAGATAGATATCTTTTAAAGAATAAATTAAAAAAATATATACCAAAATAGCATACATCCATTTATGTATTAACTCGTAGCCATTCGTTT
Source organism: Procyon lotor (assembly GCA_028646535.1). NCBI lineage: Eukaryota > Metazoa > Chordata > Mammalia > Carnivora > Procyonidae > Procyon > Procyon lotor. Next base: position 11,814 of record JAQQSY010005017.1, on the reverse strand, counting down.
AACTCAAGACTTTCTTCAGTTTACAAATGAAACAAAAACAGAGAGCTCATCTTACACGGCAACTCCAGCCCCGGATGGACAGTGGCATTTTTGACCATCGGGGGAGAATGGCGACCGTCATCCATGTCCAGCTCTGTGCACTGAGCCTCTCCGTGGATCACAGCTAACCCCAGACGGAGTCTCTCGGCATACGACTGGGCCCTATGAGGAAGACAATGAGAAACAGGGAAATTCACAGGCGTCGCTATCTCATCACTATTCATCATCAAATGGAAACATCATTCAAACTTTCAGGACACACAAATGATTTAGACAAACCCGAAGATGAGGTCCAGACCAGACTGTCAACACCTCGAGAGGCACAGTGAGGCATCAGAGTCCAAGTGGGTGAGCATCTGATTCTAGATCGTTTCGGTTCTACCCTTTGCCCAGAATTGTTAACACTCATCTTTAGAAGATGGAACTTTGTTCAGAAAGGTTTCTTGAAAACCACTGCCTGAAAAACACTCATAGCCCTCTGCTTTTCCTTTCCTGAGAACATGAAGGAAGAATTTCTCTTTCTCCTACAGGAAAACCGAGTAACGCAGGGACCGCCTTGTATTGTTTGGAGACTGGCGAGAAAGCCCTGGTGGGGAATAGGACAATAATGTGGGGAAGCTGGAACCAATGAGCTCTTCCAGGCCACGTGACAACAGACCCTGAGTTCCAAAACACCTCCTTTGGACTGGAGAAGCACCCGAAAGGAATTTTTAGGAATGCCCAACTTACTTACCTTTTGGCAGCATCAGGAGACTTAGCTACAATGACTGCATTCCTGTAATTTGGAATCTAGATTTGAAGGGAAAATAAGAAAATACTGAGAAGTTATCACAAAGTAACACCCGAGTGCTGGTATGACCCTTTTGCCTCTCATAACAATGATCCATACTAGCGAGCAAATAACGCTAGAGTTTCATGGACACGTTCAAAATTTAACACCTAACAATTAACATCATCATTGCAAAAGTACTGCTACTTCAAGAAGATAAAAAAATAATTACTTCTTAACACCTTCATTTAAGAAAACAGAAGCAAATTCCTAAAGATACTTAGAAGGAAATCCATTTTTAATGGCTTTAAAAAATACGCTCCTCCATGCCTACGTGCTGACCCTATCTGGCTGCCTCAGGCACTGAGACTTAAGGGAAAGACCCTCTGCTGCGCCTTTCGATATTGAAATCTGATACCAGAGACAAACTACATAGGGTCTCTTTTGAGGATAATGGGGTGTTTGCTGGTGGCTCCTCACTTCTTCCTGGATATACTGAAGCAGGAAAGGTGAGGCTCTAAGGTTGTCCACGGGAAAGCTGAAAAAGCCTTGTATTTCCTTTTGATGAAGATCCATAGTGATAATGTGAGTTAAACCTGAAATTTTAAAACAAAAAATTACAAAGTTCACCCCTACAAGTTAATGGCTACAGTGGACACAAATTAGACGCCCACTCCTGTTTCCTAACCAAAGACTGAAAGCAGGGAATGTATTGTGAATAAGCACGTTAGTTAGAGACTTCATCTGTAACCTTAATAACACTTAATGAACTAAAGAATGTTGTCAAGCCTCAGGTAAAAGAGCTTATAATCTCCCACATGGACAGAGAGCTAAAGCAGAGAAACAAGTGCTCTCCCCTGCTGTCATAACTAGCTTGGTCCTGAAAATTAAGAAAAATCTGGCAGAAGCAAAAATATGAATACAGAATTAATAACCGCTGAAGAAGTAATGAGTGTAAAAAATAGTAAGGCCTTGATTAAAGAATCTAGGAAGAAATGTTAAAGGCCTGCGGCCAGAGCGGAAGGAATAAGAATGCAAAAGCAAAGTAACTCATGGATTAGAAGAAAAATCCGTATGGAAGAGTTTGGAACAATTTCTAAACGTCATAAAAGAATGAGTCAAGAAGTATTCTTATAATCAGTCATGCCGAACAAAAAAAACGTCCATCTATACAACCATTGCCAATGGACAAAGGTCACTGCGAACTTTCTAGAGCAAAGAACTAGTGCTACCCGTTCCTCCCCCAACACTACACATCACATTTTTAGAGAATGAAATACAAAAGTTTCTCAGGATTTGAATGTATATTAGAGTTCTTAAGTAAACACTCCAGGCCAATAAAATCCCAACTGCTATCAAGTGTTACCACATTTGACTCACATAGGCCACAAATATGTTACTGCTACAGAAACACAAAATAAAAGCAATGAGAATGAGCTGCTATACAGAAAGACAGAGAGGGGGGAATAAGGAGGATTATATAAACTGGAAAAGCAGTAAAAGAAAAACCCAGTTTTAATATTACATACATAAATAGAATCTAGCTAATAACCAAGGCAAATAGGTAAATCTACCCTGAAGCTCAAAAGATCCCATACGGACACCAGGATCGCAGCTAAAGTTTTCATGAGGAGATGAGATGGGACAGAATGATGAGAAAAAGTCCAGGATTAGAGAAGAGACAACGTCACTGTCAAGTAAGACAAAGGAAAGGAAAACATCAGAGTTTATAACTCAGCTCACATATCCCTAACCGGAACTATCAGAAGGAAACAGGAAGAAAGGAATTAGTGAACAGCACTTAAAGAAAACGGAGGTCCCAAATTAGCTCTCTGAGGGAGGGACTGATCTCATGCAGAAAGAGTCCTAAATGACAGGGCGGGAACCGCAGGGCCTGTGTCCACACGCACCTGCTTTGGCCAGCATGGACGCCAGGAGCTTGCACACAATGGAGCCTCGCTTCCTCATCTTGCTTTGCTTGCTGTAGGGGAAGTAAGGGATGACTCCGATAATGTTCCTGGCACAGGCCGTCTTCAGTGCGTAAGCCATGATCAGAAGCTCCATCACAGCTGTGTTCACATCTCTGAAACAGTACAGATTTGTATTTCGGGGTCAGGTTCACTTAATATTTTATTTTATTTTATTTTATTTTGATTTATTCATCTGTCAGAGAGTAAGAGAGCGCACAAGCAGGCAGAGGCAGAGGGAGAAGCAGGCTCCCCGCTGAGCAAGGAGCCCAATGTGGGGCTTGATCCCAGAACCCGGGGATCATGACCTGAGCCAAAGGCAGCTGCCCAACGGACTGAGCCACCCAGGCATCCCTAGGTTCATTTATTAACCCCTAAAAAAGACTGAAACGTCAGCATTGAACCTGGGCTGCCAAGATGGGCGTCACAGGCGTTTCTGTCACCACACTAGTTGATGGCATCTCGCAAATCCAGGGGGAAAGCTTATTAGCTCTTTTTTTGAGCCACAGTTTTCATCTGCGGTTGCGTAAATCCACAGCCCAGTTATCCACGCTCACTTTTGCCTGGGTCTTCTGTCAGTGACACCGTCACCCGGGTGGCATGTGAAGCAGACGTCAGTGGCCGGCCAGAGTGAGCCGACACCTGTGCCACCGTCCCAGGGGCCATGGGCTCAGGCCAGCCCGCCAGCCCCGTGCTTCCTGGGAATGCCAAGGGAAACCCATTGCCCTGCTGCTGGGCGGCCAGGCCCAGAAAGGATTTATTATTCTCTTTGTTCTTCACGGGGGAGAGGGGAGGAGGAAGGATGGGGAGGTCTTGGAACTAAGTTTTCAAAAATCTCCTCATCCCTTTTTTCTCGAGATACACAGATGCCCGACAAAGATCACCCAGAGAGACACAGAACGAAATATGAATCTGGAAGATATTCAAAGGAAAGGCTCCTTCCAAAGTTAATGAAAGAGGATGGCTACCCTTCGCCAAGGCTGATGGAGCCTCCGGTGGCTTCTCCCCTTAAAAAGGGCGAGAGCCTTAGGGCAGAGGGAGGCTCATCAGTGGGGCCACAGAGCTGAGTGCCTTGCGTCACTCTACCCCATGTCGCCTGGGAAGGTCTGAGACTACAGCCGAAAGTGGCCCTAACAGGGGCCTCCCTGAGTCCCAGGGAGGTTGGTTTTCAGAGAATGCGGCTCTTCGCTCCTGAGGCCAGACCGGGTAGGAGATGCACTGGGCCCCGCCCTTGGGGACGGCCGGGCAGACGCCTTCTTAGCCTGAGCTTGGCACAGACTCACGCAGCCAGTGAAGTGGGTTCAATGGCTGCGGTGAGGTGCCCTGCCCGGGCGGGGGGCCTCATAACCCAATTCCGACTACTCTCCACTGTCCTCCAAAGAAAGAAAAAAAAAAAAAAAAAGGTGAGGGTCTTAAAGTCCTTCAGGCTACTCTTCCAATGCTCCAACTTCCCTCTCCAGGCTCCTCTCATTCCCTCTTGGATTTTCCAAGAGTCCTCAAACTCCCCCTCTCTGGGGCCAGGAGTGTATCTCCCTTGCCTTCCTGAGAAAGAGGACCATTTCCCATCTTAGCTTCCATCTGTGTAAGCAGACTCTTAGCTGTCGGTTCTGGAACTGGCCGATACACAGCAGCGACGCTGCCCTCACTTAGGGCAAAATGGAAAGCTTGCCACCCACACAGCAGAGACTTCATAACGCTTAAGGAGTTAAATGAAATATCGTCACGAGACTGCTTTTTGGCCTCCAGGACTGACACTTCCTCCCAGTCTCTCCCAGTCGGCCTCCCTCTCCAAGGGCGCCCATCCTTAGCGCCCGCGGGAGACTCTGCAGAGCCATCCCTGTCCTCCAACAGTGTTTCCAGGTCCGCATTCAACTTAGAGAACACTCTACCTCATCTTTGTGATTTGGATTTTTGTTAAATATTTCAGGCTTCCGTCGCACTAGCATTTCTCCCCTCCCAGAGGGTAGCTATAATTCAGAACTCGATTTCAAAGACAACTACAATATTCCTTTTGAATTGCCGACAGGTCACACTATTTTCCAATTGTGTCCTTCCTCTGAAATAATAGAGGATTCTTCCTCCTCATGCTCCCAAATTAATAATTTCCCAAGTCTGGCATCAAAAGGTTCTTAGAGGACACACAATCTTTTGGTAAAATCAGGACAAAACACTTATCGAACACTTTCAAAGTGCTTAGGAATTTTTTTATTTTATTTTATTTATTTATTTGACAGAGAGACACAGCAAGAGAGGGAACACAAGCAGGGCGAGTGGGAGAGGGAGAAGCAGGTTTCCCACGGGGCAGGGAGCCCGGTGTGGGGCTTAATCCCAGGACCCTGGAATCGTGACCTGGAAAGACAGATGCTTAACGACTAAGCCACCCAGGTGCCCCAGGAATTCTTTATACTTGGTCAAATTTAGTCCTTTCACACATTCAACAAATATTTATTGTTGTGCATCAGGCACTGTGTTAGGTGGTGGAGACAAAATGGCAAACAAGGCTGACCACAGCTCAAGAAAATGCCAGAGACCCACCCTGGACCACCCTTGTAGTAATCCTTTGTCCCAAGGAGCACATCTAACTTAACGTTCCGCCTCCCAAAGGCTTTCATACTTGATTCCACAGAGGGGAGAGCGCCGCTTCCCCCATCACGTCACCTAAATTGCTGCCCTGTGGGTTCTGAATGTTCAGCTGGAAGGCTGCACAGTACTTGGAGGACAGCGTGTAACTCAGGAGACCACATCTAGACTGAACACTGGGCATCATATACACTATAGCAAAAGTCCTCTTCTGCACACAGACTGTGTGACAATGTTAGAAATACAATCAGAGCTTTGACCTTCCACTAGTGTGATAGTGTGTGGGGAATCAAAGCTGCACTGGCCGCGGTTTCCTACATCAGATCTCAGTGCAACAACTTATTTGGAGTTGGAGTTGATTTGGTAGATTCTGGAAGGGCATCTGTCCGGGTGGTGCACTTTTAGCTGGCTCTGTAACAGCATTCATAACACACACGCATGGGCTACCATGAGGTTTCCGTAGCACACCATGAGGTGGGCCCAGATAGTAAGATGTTAAGGTGATAAGATGAACAATTTCGGAAGGGCCTTGATTTCAGCATAACTCTCCTTCCATTAGTTACTAATTTCTGCCACGAGGTTTCATTTTCTACTTTTTCCTCTTCCTAATGACCTATGCCAAGGGATTCAACATCCTCCAGCCCAAGGCTAAGGAAAGCCTCCCACGCCCCACTCCTTTTGTCAGGAAGGCGACAAAAGAGCCTTTGTCACGTTGGCTTTCCCCATTCACTGCGGAACCCTAGACAAGCCAGACACCAGGCAGTTAATCTGTGGACTGGCAGGGTGAAGAGAAGCTGGCCTGCAGCCTCTGCTTTGTTTATCTGTTCCCCAGGATTGTTCCAAACACATCCTGGCCACTTCTTGTAGCCTTTGTATCGAAGTAGGAAAATCTTAATTGTTTACCAACGGGCTGGATCTTCTTTCTCCTAAGATAAGCACATCCTATGTTAAATTGGACCCTTACTGCTCTGTTATTTTCGATAGACAAAGACAAATGTAAGGAAACAGACACAGTCTATACACATCAGTTGAGTGGAGCCGGACGACTCGGTGACGTGACGGGGCAGGATTGCCCCACCCCCAACGCCAAGCTTTAATCATCTGCAGCAAGTAAGCTGTGAATGTGCTTCTGGTGACCCCTCTTGCATTACTTCAACACACTAGAGCTTATAACATAAACAGGGAAATTGTCCTTCCAGAAACACGCGGGAAGCTTCATATCCATTTTACTTCCCTTGCTCAGTGTAACTGGAAACAAGGAGTTTCCCTAACCCATTTCACTGGTGCAACATAATCGCTTCCTTCAGAATGGCTTTTTGCCATTTCCAAATAATTAAATTCCACCCTCAACAATCAAAAATTTACCTCGACTGGAGCAGTCCCGATAGGCTGCAAGCTCTGAGTGGTTCCGGAAGGTGAGCCCCACAGCCTGGAGCATCGGGAGTGAGGACAGTGCAGCCTCACCCTTCGCAAGGACAAAAGCCGGGGTGATAAGCACAACACCGGAGGGCAGCCTCGAGGGGTGTCCCAGCGCCCTCGCTATCCGGGCAAGACCTGCATTTTCCCCTCATTTCCAAGGTGCAGCATCAAACAATACACTAGACAAGGAGGAGGCAACTGGCACAAAACCCAAATTGCTGGAAGACCAGAGGGCAAGAGAGGAGTAGCCATCAACACTGCCCGCACCTACCGATACCACAAAGGTGCGGATCCTTCACATTCGGCAATTCCATTTCCTGGAATCTTCCTGCAGATCTCCGCTAACACAGGCGGGCAGGTAGGTTTTTGCCGAAGGCACCTCGTAAAGGCTACTGATGACTGATTCACCACCCACCCACCCCCACCCCAGGCCGGGAGGGACAGGCTGAAAGTTCCTACACTCTAATCGGCCGGCTGTTTCCCTAGGCAACGAGCCACCGTCTCGGGGTTATCTAGGGGCTTTCCAAAAACCACCTCAGGTGTGGTTGAAAGGGGGCCTGTTAAATAACAAAAGACACCTTAATTGCCCTTATCCCTTAGGAAATTCCAAGAGTTTTGGGAGCTCAGCACCAAGAAAGGAAGACCAAATGTATATCTTTATTTTTTTTTAATTAATGATTTTTATTTTAAGTAGGCTCCACGCCCAAAGTGGGGACAGAACTCACAACCTTGAGATCAAGAGCTGCACACTCTACCGACTAAGCCAGCCGGCTTCCCCCAAATACATATTTATTACAAGACATATTGTCACTGAGGCTCTGGATAGCTTCCAAGCCCGATGTGGTTTAAGGATGAAAGACGATACGTGTAGGTGGGTGCACGCTGCCCGCGGCAGTTATTATTACTGCCGTAAGTAATAAGCGCCATTCTTATTACTGACACAGTCTCGGGAATCTAAATTAACCAAGACATGAATGGTCTGCATTTTTCAAAGACACACATAGCCTAACTACCCCAATTCCCTGGGAAGGGATGAGAAGAGATGATCCCACAGGGAAGGTCACCCTCAGGTAGGCTAGGATTTCCCCTAAGGAGAGGGGTGGCAGATGCTATCTACTCTAGAGGCAGCTAGAAATGGGCCACTAGGCAGATAAAATACAGTGCAATCAGAAGCTAATGATGTACTAGATGCTTGCTAACTGAACATAAAAAAAAAATGCGTACATACGGATACATACACACGGTGCAAAAACTGTCTCGGGTACAAATCAGCATTGCATTTGACAACCAAAAGGTTTTTAGCAGAGCGGAGCAGACATCGACTAGGTTCAGTGCATATGGATTAGTAAGGAAGGTATTTTTCCCCTGGAGTGGTTCCAGCTTAGAGAGGAAGGGGCAATAGTGCAAATGCGACAAACAAGGTAGGAACATCAAAAGCCTACAGCTGGATTTGGGGAAGCATTCGGTTTAGCATGCAAACACGTTTACAGTGAAAGAACTCAGCTGTTTATACGATAACACAGTGAGTTACAGCACCCAGATTTTTAGAGGAAAAGGGATACATAAAGCAGTGCTCTTACCTGGGTATTGTCTGAATAATGAAAATATCTTGGCCACGAACAGATTCTTTTATTTCAACTCTTGTTTCTGAAAAATAAGAAAGTTCTATAGTTTAAGAAAAGCCCTTCACGATACAATAATCAGGCAGCATTTGGAGAGAGTGTTGGTTTAGAGTCATCTCTGCTCCATCTAGCGCACCAAAATAAATTCTGAAGAGATCTCAGAGTGACAGGTACGTATACAAAAAATGTGAAGCTAAAGGGAAAGGAAGCCAAAAATACGCCACAAGGCAAAAGTAACACCAACAGGTCCACAGAAAATCTTAAGGTTCAAAAAAGGTAACACAATGCCAAAGGCTGGCAGACTTTTCAGGCCAATGTGCCAGAAAAAGACCAAAGAGAAGGGAAGCCTGGCTGGCTCAGTCAAGAGAGCAGGCAACTCTTGATTTCAGGATCGAGAGTTCAAGCCCAATGTTGGGCGTGGAGACTATTTAAAAAAAAAAAAAGAGGGGCGCCTGGCCGGCTCAGATGGCCGAAGGTCTGACAGTTGGTGTCAGCTCAGGTGGTCATCTCATGGGTCATGAGATAGAGCCCTGCACCGGGCTTCCTGCTGGAGGGCGGGGGAGAGCCTGCTTGAGGATTCTCGCTTCTGCCCCTCACACCACTTTTGCACACTCTTTCACACACTCTAATAAATAAATCTTTGAAAAAAGACCAGGAGAGAGAATAGTAGGGCTGGGCACAGTGGCCTCATTGCAAGCTGGACGGTGTCCAGTGTACCAAGGAAGGGGGCGTGGAAGACGCTAAGACATGAGGACAGAGCGCACCATGCGGAGGGCTGGTCAGTTACCCCCTTGGAAAGCGCAGTGACTGAGGAGGAGAGAGAGAGGTCAGGGAGCCAGCACGGGCCGGACCACGCAGAAGTCTGGACTTCATTCCAAGGGTGACAGGAGAGCCACCGGAGGAGGAGTGGAGGACGGGAGGGGTTGTGATCTGGGGCCACTGCGTGCAGAAAACTGGAGCGCGAGCGTGGCGGCAGGAAGGCCACCCTAGTTGGTTCTGTAGGAGTCCTGGGGCGCGAGGACAGCGGCCCGGACCAGAGCGAGGCAGTGGGGGTGTGGGAAGCCGACAGACTGAAAGCCTATTCCTGAGTCGCAGCACACGCGTCAGACAGGATGCACAGTAAGCTGTGAGCAGGCAGAGCTCAGATCCCAAAGCCCTGTGTGAATGCTAAGGAGACCAGACTCTAGCCTGCAGGATTTCAGCAGTGATGAGTCAAATACATTTGCGTTTTGGGAACACCTTGGTGGAGGTGAGTAGAACGGCATAGGCATAGGGAGACGGAAGAGGGAGGTAGGGAGGCCTGTTGGCAAACTACTGCAAGAGAGGGAGAGAGGGAAGGAGGAGGAGGGAGCGAGAGGGAGGAGGGGAGAAGCCTAGAATAGTGATGGAAGGATGAAGAAATAGGTCTTCGTTTTTTTCTTTTATTTCAACTCTTGTTTCTGAAAAATAAGAAACTTCTTCACTTTAAGAAACTTAAACCATCTTCTGCTCTAGTGCTTATTTTTAGGAGATTCCCAAATATCATCACCATAAATTAAGATCATTATTGCTAAACAGACTAACTCACCTATCTGCATTCACCTTTAAGGGTTTGTTTTTAAAGATTTATTTGGGGGGGGGTAAGCGGGGAGGAAGAGAGAATCTCAAGCAGACCCCACCTCCTGTGCACGACTCAGGGCAGACTCTCATCACCCTGAGATCATGACCTGAGCAGAAATCAAGAGTCGGACACCTGATGGACTGAGTCACCCAGCTGCCCTTAACTTTAGGTTTCTTAAATACCAACATCACCTGTTTGGGCAGGAGATGAAGTTTCTAGTCACCAAGTAAAAACTTACTAAGTATGGGGGCGCCTGGCTGGCTCAGTGAGAGGCGCATGGGACTCAATCTTGGGGGTCGTGAGTTCAAGCCCCACATGGGGTGTAGAGATTACTTAAATAAAAAAAAAAAAGTTACTAAGTGTGGAAGCCGGCTGGAGGATATCTGGGGGCTAATTATAACACGCATGGAACTTATAACATCCTGCGTGCAAGTACTTTCCACTAAACCATCCATTAAATTAACTTTCCCTTTTCAAATACCTTTTTTTTAGATCCCTGAACATCATTACGTCTTAGTAATTTATCATACACAGTCATCCCTTAGAAAGCAAAAAGGAAGCACAGGGTCATAAACCTAGGCTTTCAACTTTGCAAAAATAGCTCCAAATTATTTTATGTTAACTTGTCTTCGCAGGGCATTAGTCTGAAGTACATGCCCCCACTGGGAACACTACTGATACAGCATTCCTAGGACAACGGCCATCAACAAAGATTTTTTGTTGTCATTTAATGTTACTAGTTTCAACAGAAATGCAGATGGCAGCAAAAATGGGTTATCAACCCAGGAGGAGAGTCTACAAGAGACTTGGGAGAAAAATCTGCCGATGAAAGAACTCAAAGATGGTTTTTCAATAAGTCATCACTACCTAGTACCAGATTGCTTGGTGCCAGTTGGCCTAACGAGACAGATAAATGTAAAAGGTACTTATCAAATGTAGCCCAATATAGAAGAAAAAATATATTCTCTACATCTCTCCTTTTTTCTGTAAAATGACAGGACATTTGCATTATCTTGGGAAAAGCGGAAGGAGGCTAAGAAAGAGAACAAAGAAAGAAACCAAGGCTAGGAGGGAAGTAGAACGTGACGACTAATGCCTGATCTTAAAGAGAAAAATGTTTCTGTGTTGCACATAATATCTGCCTTTTAAAAACATGTCTGTTGACTAAACATAGAAAACAAATGATTTTTTTTTTTTTGAGAACAAATGATGTTTAAAAAATCATTTTAGCTCACCTCCATTGGTCTCTTGATAGACCACAGATTTGCCCAATTCAGCACCAAGACGCCTATGGGGGAGGAAAAAGGCAATTAAGAATGCTCTTTAAAAAAAAAAAAAACAACCCTCCAGTTCATATGGGTATGTTTAACAAAAAGGCTAAAATAACAGGACCAGCATTCTTTCCCAAAAACACAAAGTTCAGAAAGTTAAACGCATTAAGAAGTACACATCTGCTAGCCCTCCACACCTTCAAGTGCCCCCCATTTTTGCTCTACCCAGGTCCGTGGCCGAAATGTCCTGTCCACTTCATTGTTTTCTGAATCATAACAGTCTTGCAAAATCATTCCCAAATGCCTGGTTATCAGCACTAGTTTCAAAAACACAAGCCAGAGATAAAGGCCCCAATTGTCAAAAGCATATAAACTTTTGTGCCAGTAACCAAATGCAGTGTGAATCTTCTTCGGATCCTGATTAGAACAAACCAGGTATAAGAAGCTATTTTTGAGAGAGTGAGAGAAATACAAAGAAGGACTCGATACTAAATGATATTAAGGAATTAACGGCACCAAAGTTTTTTTGTTTTGTTGGGGTTTTTTC
>JAQQSY010005016.1:0-11936 GCA_028646535.1 Procyon lotor | reverse complement strand
GAGCCCGATGCGGGGCTCGATCCCAGGACGCCGGGATCTGACCTGGGCCGAAGGCAGACGCCTAACGACTGAGCCACCCGGGCGCCCCACCAGCTCTTTCTATCTTGGAAGCTGATATTACACCAGTTAAACAAGAACTGTCCTCACACCCCCTCCCCCTGTTCCCGCCTCGCCCCTGCCCCTGGTAACTGCCATTCTACTTTCTATATCTATGAAATGGACTGCTCTAAGGACCTCACGGAAGTGGATGACTGGCATATTTCAATTAACATAATATCCCCATAATGTCCTCAAGTTGATCTGCACTGTAGCAGGTGTCAGAATTTGGGCGTTTCTTATGTTAACATTATTCTATGACTTACCATTCTTTCTGTATCCCCTCTTGGACAGTCAGGGTGCTAAGAAGCCTTTATCACTGTGCCTGAGTTACTGAAATAATGTCTTAATAAGTCTCTGGAGAGTGTCTCCTTACTTATAGCTGTAGTCTGTAATGCATCAGTGATCTTTATCTTATTTTTTAAAGATTTTATTTATTTGAGAGAGAAAAAAACATGAGTGGGGCGGAGGAGGGGAGGGACCGAGGGAGAGGGAGAAACAGGCTTTTCACTGAGCAGGGAGCTGAATGCAGGTCTCAATCTTAGAAGCCCAGGATCATGACCTGAGCTGAAGACACTTAACCAACGGAGCCACCTGAGTGCCCCAGTGAGTGATCTTTAAAAACATGGCTTTCATCAAGTTGTAGACTCCAGGACTACAGTAAACAGAGCTCCCTGGGTGGTTGGAACATAGATGCTCTGAATAGTGTCTTCTTGCTAAAAACCATACACTTTACCTCCTGATAGTCTCCAACTGCCTCATTTTTGAGGCCTTCAAAATCTAGATTTTCTTGTAATTATCTCATTACCATATGCTTTTATTTGCATATCCCCATTATTAGCCAAATGCTTTCATTTGGCTAATAATGATAATTTCATTATCATCAGTCGGATAACCAGATATATTATCTCATATCACATATGTGGTATGAAGCAGTTACGATACAATTGAGTTCCGTAATAATGCATTGAAACGCCAGTAGGGTCCTCTCCTAGGAGCAAAATGATGAAGGGAACATCATTCTGCCCTTGTGGACTATACTGTAGTAGGACTATATTAAGTAATTACAAGTATATGAATATGATTAAAAGGGTATAGAATATTCATTGCTGTGGAAGAGATTAGCAAGGGTGTTATATCTTGCCTGTGGGGTTGGTGAAAGCCTTTGATAAAGTATTTTTTATATAAATTATTTATTATGTGCCATGTAAGCCTACAAGACCTCTGAGGAAGGATTCAGGAAATAATGGGGGCATAGTCTGTAGCTCAGACCAGAAACCTGGGATAGAGATACACATTCTGGAATTCTCCCTCTACAGACGACCAGTAAGGCCTTGAGAGTAGACACAGTTTCTTGGGAGTTTGTAGAAAAGAAGCAATGTTGAGAACGCAAATATCTAGCAAGAGAGCAGAAGTGCATTTAGGGATGACTACAGATATAAAATCATATAACTAGAAATACCTTGTGCATCATCTAATCTGATTTAGTCAGAATAAAGTTGAGTCAAATGAAGTCCTGTTAGATTCGATAATTTTCTGTAAGACATGGCACGGAAAGTCTCCAAAGTTTACCTTTCTACTCTAGGTTTTATTTTAATCTAATTCAGTCTTTTATTGGCATTTTAAGTGCATTGAATTATAAATTGTGGGGGTGTACAAAATTTTTCCCCCTATGTTTATCCTTTGGGGTAGCAAAATTTAAGATCTCTCTCATGTAATCACATTTAAATATCTACATTGTCCCTGCTTATGAAAAATTATCAAATAAGATAATTTCTTGGACATTGCCTCTGGGTTTTTTTCCTTGGTTGCTCAACTGGCATTTCTGTGTGCTTAGAATATCATTTACTTCCTCCCTTCATCTTTACTCGTTTCTTTGACTAGACTCTGGGTTCCCTGTAGGCAGCTTCTGTTTTCTGTCTAATGATTCATTCAATCCAGAGAAACCTAGTTTTCTAAAACCTAGTTATCCCAAATGGGATAAAATCCTGATTATAAAATACTCATTACCTTTTGATCTAAAGATCAAATTGCACAGTATTGCTGATAAGGTTAATCGCATATATATATTTTTAACCCTCCAAAATATCTTTTATTTAAGGACCTTCTTTTTAAACCACAGAATGGAGAGATAGTTATGTTCTATTTATTGCTAATTTCTCTGTCGCTATTTTTTCCTTTCGTTTTTGTATCATGCCCACAGCAGCTGTTTCCCTAACCCTTACCCAACCCACAGCCTTTCCCACGCTCCTTTTTGGGCTCTCATTTGGCATTGATCCTTAATTTGACAGATTAAACACGTGTCTGAATTGTATTTATGGCTACACTACAATCCATCGTTTTCTCATAGGGGTGATTATGCTTATTTTACTCCAAAACTAGGTAATCCTTTCATGATAAAGTATTCAGTTCACTCTGAAGAAGTCTTCAGCCTCCTCATTTAATTCCTCATTCCTCTTGCTGACAGATTACCCTTAGGCTTTGCAATCCAGTGTTAGCGAAGTTCATGGGATAGTAGTGTTGGGAACGCAAAGAAGCAGAATGGGTTTCAGTTTAGACAAAAGTGGGGTTTCATCCAGACTCAGACAACTAGCTTGTAACCCTGCATGTGTGACATTTAATTTCTATGGGTTTTAACCTCTGCACGTATAAAATTATGTAATTACCTGCTTTTTGCAACTCTGACTCCCAAAGGTGTCATTTATGTAGATTGGAGGCTAGCACATGATGGGCCCTATTGCTGTTTCATTCAGAGTTAGAAAACCAAAGTTGGTCATTCTAAGGGATGCATCCAGGGCTCAACAATATTCACAGTACAATAGAACTTTGGTGGCAGGGATCTTTCCCAACTTGATGTGTGGGTGTACGTGAAATCGTGCGTGGACAGGGAAGGAATAAAGGACTTAAAACAGACTAAAATCCTTACTTGTGAACATTAGCACCCCTGAGTTAAAGGATCTGGTAGTCAATGGTCTAAAATATATTAAAAAAATAAGCTACCTTTAGGTCCATTTTTCTATACAGGTAATTGGCAACTAAATTAGTTGCTTTCTTAGGAGCTATCTTCATGGTCCTTGTTTCCGAGAGCTACTTAATGCATTTGAGGTATTAAAGGAAGAGTAAGTAATGGGTCAGTGAATAAATAACAAATGACTTTTAAGGGCTCTATTAAATGCATGAATTTAAGACATAAATGGAAACAGCCCACCTTTGTGTGAGTGCACATATGCATGTGTGTGCGCGTGTGTGTATGTGTGTGTGACTAAATGGTCACAATTTAAAATAAGGCCAGCAATAAACTTTCAGAAGAACATTTATTAAGCAGCCATGGTGTACCAGGAATAGTAGAATAAATAAAATTTTCAAAAGTCTCAAGTTTTCCTCCAAACTTAGGAGTCCTCTTGACACACTATATGAAACAACTTGATTCTTTCTTGGTGTGTGTTTTAGTTGCATTATTATTAGTCTCTCTCCAAATGCCTTCCTCGCTCCTTAAAGCCCTCAAGAAATGATGAATCAGAAGAAACATCTGACTTCTAAATTTAAATTTTCTAGACAGTTTTTTAGATCATATGAAAATTCTTTTCTCAGGTACCTCATACATATATGGTATGAATATACAACTGTGGGCTATTCTTAGTCACTTTTATTTCAGAAAGTGCACTTCTTTAGGAATAGATACATTTTAGAGCTGTAAAATAGTTAAAATTCACATCTATACCCTCTTAATTTTATATGCAAAGTGTATGAGGTAAACCATTATGATTTTTTTTCCCTTATAAAGGTACCTTATTAAGGGAGTATGGCTATTTTTATTAAAACAAATGCAAGTTTTACAAATGATAGTGGAAACTTTCACCAGAATGTACATAATGTGGATCCAAGATGAGAAACTTTGTTTCTGCAACCAGAACTCATGCTAGAAATGACATTGATACTCTAGGAGTAAATACATTTCATTTAATCTTTCCTCTGTATTTGATATGTCATTGGCTATCAGTTATTTATGAGACATTTATGTGGCAGTCCTTAACTTTTAGAACCAGTTTACTTTTTTAAAAAATAAATTGGCAGTACACAGAAGTACCATTATATAAAAAGGACATTTTTTTTTTAAAAAGGACATTTTAAGTCTGATATTAGAATGATATAATTTATTTTTGGTTTTACTTAAAATTTTAAAAATTGATTTATTTGGAAACTAATAAACCATAGATTTTTATCTTCAGATACTGATGTATTTAAGAATATTACCAAAATTGTGATATAATTTAGTCCTGAGAAGTAAAACTTGCACTTATTTTTAATTTCCTGTGGTAGCAATTCATGAATGGATATTCTGGCATTAAATGCTAACAGCATAGACTTTTGTCTCGCAGAGGTTGTTTAAACTTGAAGAGACATCCAGATGGTTCTCTGTCTACCCAGTCCAGCCAGAACTGCTTTCAAATTGTTACATGGCTCATTTAGGTGATTAAAACATTGTAATTGGGGTACTTGGGTGGCTCAGAGGGTTAGGCTTCTGCCTTTGGCTCAGGTCATGATCTCTGGGTCCTGGGATGGAGCCCCGCATTGGGCTCTCTGCTCAGCAGGGAGCCCACTTCCCCCTCTCTCTCTGCCTGCCTCTCTGCCTGCTTGTGATCTCTCTCTCTGTCAAATAAATAAATAAAATCATTAAAAACAAAACAAAACATTGTAATTACCCTACTAAAGATCTGGAAGTATTCATTTACCTTACAAGTGTTACAAAGAAGAAGAATAGTTAAGATTTATAAAATAATTTACTATGAACACTCCAGGATAAGGAAGACTGGTATTTATAGAATGTTTATTATATATTCCAGGCAATTTACCTATATCCTCTCCTATTTTTGTTATAAAGATTCAATGAATTAATCGAAAATACATATACATGCCTTGCATATAAGTGTTACCTGTAATAATTCTATCATATATTAATTTAATAATTATAAATTATAAAAAGGTAATAGGCGGGCGAGCCCTGATTTGAATTCTATTTGAATTTGAATTCCTGCCTGACCTCTATGTCTGTTGTGCTTTTTGAGCTGTTCTGGTTTTCACCTGTAAAGAATCAGAAGGGTCCATAAAGGTCCCCAGGGCCTTCCTGTAAGTGATCCTTTGCAATAGACCTTTTTTATGTTTTTTATTTTATTTACTTTATAAGTTTTAAATTTTACTCCCAGTATAGTTAGCATACAGTGTTGCATATTTGTTTCGGGGGTGCAGTATGGTGAGTCAGCCGTTCTGTGGACTACTCAGTGCTCATCCTGAGGAGTGCCCTCCTTAATCCCCTTCACCTGCTTCCTGCAGGCACGTCCCCGCCCCCCCCCCACCTCCCCACCCCGCTCACCTCCCCTCCAACAACAGCCGGTCTGTTCTCTGTTGCAAGCGTCTTTTTCTTGGTTTGTCTCTCTCTCTTTTTCCCTTTGTTGATTTGTTTTGTTTCTTAAATTTCACATATGGGTGAAATCACGTGGTATCTGTCTTTCTCTGACTGACTTTGCTTAGTGCCATCCTCTCTAGCTCTGTGTGATTTCATTCTTTTTAATGGCTGAATAATATTTTGGGGGGTGTGTGTGTGTGTACCACATCTTCTTGATCCATTCATCTATCGGTGGACTTTTTGGGATGCTTCTATAATTGTAAATAATGCTACAGTAAACCTAGGGGTGCATATATCCTTTTGAATTAGTATTTTTGTATTTTGGGGGTAAATATCCTATAGTGGACTTACTGGATCACATGATATTTTTATTTTTAATTTTTTGAGGAAACTCTGTAGTATTTTCCTCAGGAGTTGTACCAATTTGCGTTCTCACCAGTATGTACCTGGGATCGAGTTCCTTTGAACTGCATGAAGGTTCCTTTTTCTCTATATCCTGGTTAACACTTGTTGATTCTTGAGTTTTTGATTTTAGCTGTTCTGACAGGTGTGAGGTGTTATCTCATTGTAGTTTTGATTTGCATTTCCCTGATGATCAGTGATGTTGAGCATCTTTTCATGTGTCTGTTGGCCGTCTGTATGTCTTCTTTGGAGAAATATTTGTTCATGTCAAAACAAAACAAAACCACAGCAGACCTTTGGAATATAAGTTGGCTTATGACCACTTATCGGACTCATCAGTCATTGGGTTTACATCAAACTACCTACACATTCTCTATTTCTTCTCTAAAATGGGGATGATGGCAATACCAACCCTAGATTTGTTAGAATAACGTAAGATAGTTCATGTAAATTGCTGAATGCAAAGCTTGGCATACCACAGGCACTCAGTAAAAGTTAACTGCTTCTGTTGCATGAAGGACCATGATCATATGCCTGATTGCATTGGCTGTTAGTTCTCAGCTGTGGCAAACGGGATCATGTGCCCCAAATTTGATGGTCTGCTTTGGGAACTAACCTCACCTCTTGTCACACCTTGGCATTCCTCTTCTTATTTTCTGAGAATCCACCTGCCTCATCCATTTCATTTAAGTTTTTGTTTAATTTAGTTACATTTAAAAAAAATTCATTTGCTTAAAGTCTTTCTGCAATAAAGAAAAAAAATAAATGGCCATAATCATCCTTAATATTTTAGCAATTTCTCCTATTACTTTTTTTAGTGATTTTATGGTTTATATAATTAGGATTATAGTGTATATATTTGTCTTCTGTATTTTTTTTTTAAGATTTTATTTATTTACTTGACAGAGAAATCACAAGTAGACAGAGAAGCAGGCAGAGAGAGAGGGGGAGGCAGGCTCCCTGCTGAGCAGAGAGCCTGATGGGGGGCTCGATCCCAGGACCCTGAGATCATG
The DNA here is from genome assembly GCA_028646535.1 of Procyon lotor. NCBI lineage: Eukaryota > Metazoa > Chordata > Mammalia > Carnivora > Procyonidae > Procyon > Procyon lotor. The sequence continues at coordinate 5,021 of JAQQSY010005016.1, read as the reverse complement.
ACCTGAGCCAAAGGCAGAGGCTTTAACCCACTGAGCCACCCAGGCGCCCCTGTTTTCTATATTTTCTAATTAACAATATTTTCTAATCTTTTCCTACTACTTTAAAAGTATGAAAACTTTTATCACTTGTATGCTTTTATTTCTGTACATTTTTTTTAAAGATTTTATTTGACAGAGAAGAGAGAGATCACAAGTAGGCAGAGAGGCAGGCAGAGAGAGAGGGGGAAGCAGACTCCCCGCTGAGCAGAGAGCCCGATGCGGGGCTCGATCCAAGGACCCTGGATCATGACCTGAGCCAAAGGCAGAGGCTTTAACCCACTGAGCACCCCACTGTACATCATTTTTATTACTTGTACAGGCACCCCACTGTACATCATTTTTATTACTTGTACACCTCTTACCAGTCTGTGTATGGGTGTGTCCTTTTTTAAACCATTTCTCTCTTGTTGGACTTGTGATTATCTCTGGATTTTGTCAGTATAAATACCGAAGTAAATATATAAATCCTTGTTTGCATTTCTCATGATTTCTTCCAGATGCATTTCTGTATATGTGATTATGGATTAAGAAACTAAGTATTCTGTACTTGATTGGTTTACAATCTAATAATTAAAATTGGGAAAACATTTCTTTTAAAAATTCTGGAGCAGTGGTTTTTAAAGTGCTCTGTGACCTCTTTGGGGTTGCTTTTGAATGGGAAGAGCTATACACTGAAGGTAACATTTTTGGTGTCACTTCCTTTCTGATAGCAAGTGAAATTTTTTTTTAAAGTTTTATTTATTTATTTGACAGAGACAGAGAGATCACAAGTAGGCAGAGAGACAGGCAGAGAGAGGAGGGGGGAAGCAGGCTCCCCGCTGAGCAGAGAGCCCAATGCGGGGCTCGATCCCAGGACCCTGAGATCATGACCTGAGCTGAAGGCAGAGGCTTTAACCCACTGAGCCACCCAGGCGCCCCTTCTTGGCAACTTTTATAAGAGAACTGGGAAAGAGAAAGTCTAGGGCACTGGATGTTGGCAGTCAACGACAGTGTGATTCTTACTTGTCAATCCCCCATATTTCCATCCTCCAAGCTCTGAAGTCTCATCAGTGAATGCTTGTTTGCAAGTTTTACATTATTCTTAACATGTGAGAAAGGTCTGAGCTTCATGCTGAGGTTGACATGATGTGGATTAGGCAGCCCTGAAATAAACTAGCATCGAGTAAGAGTGACAACTCAGTGATCATTCCAGGTGGCAGGAATCTTGACCAAGAGTGAAGGCATGATTAGGAAACTTTGGAATTTGAGGGCATTCGATTTTCCCTGTATCCCAAGGGTCAAGGAGGCCTCAGTTTGAAGGCTCGGTTATGGGAGTGGTCAGGACCTCTGCATAAGCCCTACTTTTCATGTCGTATGGAGCAGAATCCCTGAAGGATTGATTGGCTACACAGTGTGCAAAATCAAGTCCCCACACTGGATAGGCATCGGGTCTTTCACTAGAAATACAAACTTCGGGATACATCAGGGTTAAGGTTTGGTCATTCCACTTTGCTATCAGATTTGAGATAAGTTATCAGGCAATAAAAGGAGGAATGTCTTGCCCTTTATTCATCTGTCCTAAATCTGACAAGCATTTGGACTGTACTTCAACAGGAATAGAAGGGCAGGTATGAGTGATAGACTTCAGTATTGTCCCACATAGTAGAACTAGGGCCAAAAAATAAATGTTTTTTTTCTGGTCATGAGAGGTGTTTGAGTGGAAATACAGTTTGGTGAAGATAAAATAGAGGATGTTAAAATGGTAAAGTCATAATAGTGATAAATGAAACACAGAAGAGTTATAGTACATAAATTTGTATGTGCCACTAGTCTAGAAATTGTCAGAGTGATGAATTACCCACCTTAAGATATTCTGGTCTTGAGGGCACCAGGGTGGCTTAGTTGGTTGAGCAACTGCCTTTGGCTCAGGTCATGATCTTGGGAATCCTAGGATCGAGTCCCACATCAGGCTTCCCTGTTCAGCAGGGTGTCTGCTTCTCTCTCTCTCTATCTCACTCTCTCTCTCTCTCTCTCATAAGTAAATAAAATCTTAAAAAAAAAAAAAAAAGATATTCTGGCCTTGATTTTTAGGCACATATATTTGTATATTTTACTAGTTTTTTTTTCTTCTTTCAGACGTTGACTTTTCTGCTATTTATTTTGCCTTTGTGTAAATGTAATTTGAATGTTTTGCTCCTTAGGACACATACTAATAGATCTAATTTTGATGATCAAATTAGTTAATATTTTTATACAGGTCTTTATCAGACTTAACTCTGTGTTCACACCAGATAACAAGTCAAGACTGTGAGAATATTCTGTTGGCTATGAGGTTTGTTGCTTTAATTGTAGCCAAGTTAACCTATAGAATTTAACAATTATACTGTTGTCTATCTTAAGGGTTTATCACGCTGGTATAGGATAAGCAAATAGTATAAAACACTTGTACCTGTGTGCACTGCAGAGTTTTATTGGTAATAAAAAAAAAAAAAAAAAAGACATGCTGACTTTTGTGCTTGGGAACGAATCTGTTTCTAACCTTTGCTATGAACAGGAAGTGGGAGAGGTGAAATGAGGCCTGGTTTTGTGGCTGGGCCAGAGCACTCCGTGTTCTTACGAGTGGCAGTCAGGTTTGATGCCTGTCTTGCCTCTTGCTCCTTGGAATAGCTGGCCTTTGAAGTTCTGAAAACATAGATTAGTAATGAGCAACATAAAGTCAGGAGTGGGCAGATGTTGGGAGAATCCAGGCTCTGCAAAGAGCCAGGCTAGGATAATTCGGCTGTATTTTCCTTTCTCACCTAGATTATGAAATTTTTCTAATATGATAGTCTAGATTTCCCAAATAACAATAATTGGAAAGTCTCAACCTCACTTGTGTTTTTAGATAGAGCTGTTGTATATTTATTTTTAAATGTTGGGATAGCACTAACTTGCTGCCTAGTGTATTAAAATGAAAATCTAGCCCCTAAAGTGCCTATTTTTGTAATTAGAAGTAGAATCAGAAAAAGGAATTCTAATACAAATTTTTGGTTATATATTGAACTAATACCTTTGAATAAGAGTTAACCTTTTATTATAATATATATAGTGTCCCGTTTTAAAAAATATTCTCTATCAGAAAGAAGCTCACATAATTAAGAAAGACTTATTTCTACCAAGGTCATGTTCTAAAAATATACATTTTTTTTTTTAGAAGAACATGACAGTGGCTCCATCCAGTCTTAGGTAAATACTAGAGAATATCCCATTTACCAATGCTATACTGTTTCTTCCTTTCTCTGAGAAAATAAAAACTGGTGAGTTTTGCTAAATGTTCCCAAATCAGGAAACACATACGGATATTTTTATATGTTTAGGAATATATTAATTTTAAAAGGCAATCAGAGTTATTAGCATATTTTTCTCTTGCCTTGGAGATAAAGCTTTTTTTTTTTTTTTTAAAGATTTTATTTATTTATTTGACAGAGGGAGAGAGATCACAAGTAAGCAGAGAGGCAGGCAGAGAGAGGGAAGCAGGCTCCCTGCTGAGCAGAGAACCCAATGCGGGGCTCAATCCCAGGACCCTGAGATCATGACCTGAGCTGAAAGCAGAGGCTTTAACCCACTGAGCCACCCAGGTGCCCCGCCTTGGAGATAAATCTTAAAACTGTGAAGGTTATTCAGTTCCAGTAGACTTTTGAAATCTGATTTAATATTCTATTGTTTACCTTTTAAAAATTTTATCTTATGGTTGTGACTATCAAAATATAACACATATTTAGAGAAAATAATTTTATAATACTGATAACTTTTTCTAATTTGTTACAATGTCACAGTAACAGTTTCAATTGCATGATAATTAGACTTGGAATATTGGAAATCACTGGAATGCATAGCCTGGGTTGATTTTAGTTGTGTTTGGTTTTATACAGTAGCAAATTATAATGCCATTCTCTATATTTATTAAAGTATACATACTTATACACAGGAAATATACACATATTCTAAAATAGAGCCTAATAAGTGTTTGTGTTATATATATGAAAATTACAAAGAATAATGGCAATTAGATATTACGTCTCTGTTAGGAACTCAGGTTTTTTTTAAGATTTTATTATTATTATTTTTTATTCATTTGACAGACAACAAGCAGGCAGAGAGGCAGGCAGAGAGAAAGGGGGAAGCAGGCTCCTCGCTGAGCGGAGAGCCCGACAAGGGGCTTGATTCCAGGACCCTGCGATCACGACCCAAGCAGAAGGCAGAGGGTTTAATTCACTGAGCCACACAGGCGCCCCAGGAACTCAGTTTTTTTCCCCCAAAATTTCTCTGTCCCTCCCATAAACACAGCATGTATGCTTGTATACATGGGCTCGTAAGCTCATGTCTGCCTTGGTTGACTTCATTCTTGAGACTTTAATCCTGAAATGTTTCATAGCACACATACAGCTAAGATTAAAGTGTTCTTTTTAAGTGCATACTTTTCATAATGCCCTGAACGTTTTTCTGTGTTTTTCTGTGGCGGAGGGAAACAACCTCATGCACCTGGACAAACAAAGGTGTACCTTCAGAAACTGACTTTCAGAATTGTTAATTCTGGTTTAGAAGTAATTATAAAGGTTAAGTGGACTCTCACGCGTAAGGCTCTAGCGCTAGTGAGTGGCTTTCAGAATTGTTAATTCTGGTTTAGAAGTAATTATAAAGGTTAAGTGGACTCTCACGCGTAAGGCTCTAGCGCTAGTGAGTGGCCGATCTGTATTTTGCTTCTCCCTTGTTGACATCTTCCCGATGCCACCCGCATGACCGTGTCTCCTCTTCAAAGTTTGACTCCCTTGGTAGCCGGCCTGCCAGAGACAGCCCCCCAGCCTCTTGGAGCCTCCTGGTGGGATGCTCGCTGAGGAAGTAAGCACTTCTGCTCAGACCCATCCTGAGGTGAGGCTAGTGATGGTAAAGGTGGGGAGGGAGGGAAGGTGGGGTTTTTATTCATTTTTACTCATTTGGGTGCTGAAAATACAGAAAGAACAGAG
>JAQQSY010005015.1:0-11936 GCA_028646535.1 Procyon lotor | reverse complement strand
ATATGGACCCGCAACTCTATGGTCAAGTAATCTTTCACAAAACAGGAAAAAATATCCAGTGGAAAAAAGACAGTCTCTTCAATAAATGGTGCTGGGAAAATTGGACAGCTATGTGTAGAAGAATGAAACTTGACCATTCTCTTACACCATACATGAAGATAAACTCGAACTGGATAAAAGACCTCAACGTGAGGGAGGAATCTATCAAACCCCAGAGAAGAACATAGGCAGTAACCTCTTCAACGTCAGCCACAGCAACTTCTTTCAGGACATGTCTCCCAAGGCAAAGGAAACAAAAGCGAAAATGAACTTTTGGGACTTCATCGAGATAAAAAGTTTTTGCACAGGGAAGGAAACAGTCAACAAAACAAATGGGCAACCCATAGAATGGGAGAAGATACTGGGAAATGACACTACAGACAAAGGTCTGATATCTAAGATCTATAAAGAACTCCTCAAACTCAACACTCACAAAACCGATAATCACATCAAAAAATGGGCAGAAGACATGAACAGACACTTCTCCAAAGAAGACATACACATGGATAACAGACACATGAAAAAATGTTCATCATCTTTAGCCATCAGGGATATTCAAATCAAAACTACACTGAGAGGCGCCTGGGTGTCTCAGCGGGTTAAAGCCTCTGCCTTCGGCTCAGGTCATGATCTCAGGGTCCTGGGATCAAGTCCCACATCGGGCTCTCTGCTCGGCCGGGAGCCTGCTTCCCCCTCTCTGTCTCTGTCTAACTCTCTGCCTACTTGTGATCTCTCTCTCTGTGTCAAATAAATAAAATCTTTAAAAAACAAAACAAAACAAAAAAAAACCACAGTGAGATACCACCTTACACCAGTTAGAATGGCCAAAATCAACAGGACGATAAACAACAAATATAGGAGAGGGTGTGGAAAAAGGGGAACCCTCTTCCACTGTCGGTGGGAATGCAAGCTGGTGCAGCCACTTTGGAAAACAGTGTGGAGATTCCTCAAGAAATTAAAAATAGAGCTGCCCTATGACCCAGCAATTGCACTACTGGGTATTTACTCCAAAGAAGCAGATGTAGTACAATGAAGGACCACATGTACCCCAATATTCATAGCCACAATGGCCACATCACCGAAGTGTGGAAAAAACCAAAATGCCCTTCAACATATGAATGGATAAAGAAGATATGGTCCATATATATGATGGATTATTATGCCTCCATCAGGAAGGACGAATATCCAACTTTTGTATCAACATGGTCGGGACTGGAAGAGATTATGCCGAGTGAAATAAGTCAAGCGGAGAGAGCCAATTATCTTATGGTCTCACTTACGTGTGGAGCATAAGGAAAAACACGGAGGGCACTGTGAGAAGGAAGGGAAGGGTGAATGGGGGAAATCAGAGGGGGCAATGAACCATGAGAGACTGTGGGCTCTGAGCAACAAACTGAGGGTTTTGGAGGGTAGGGGTGGTGGGTTGGGCGAGCCTGGTGGTGGGAATTGATGAGGGCACATATTGCATGGAGCACTAGGTGTGGTGCACGAACAATTAATCTTGTAACACTGAAAAAATAAATTAAACATATTTGGGGAAAAACAAAAACATTACATTTGTTTTGGGAGCTTGGGAAGATGGTGGGGTAGGAGGTCCCTGAATTTACATTTCCCTATCCCACATTTTCAACTAGATATCATCCACATCTGAGTCAATAAACTGGATAGTGATCCAAAGCCTGGCAGAACAAACTCCACAAATAAATATAAAGAAGAAGCTGCATCTGAAAGGTTAAGAAGGTCGGAAAGGCAGAGGGAGGCTGCCAGCAGGAGGGAGGGAGCTGCACACACGAACAGGGCAGAGAAATGGGCCCCTGCACTAAGGAGCTCATGGAGAAGATTAATCCCCATTACCCCGTAACATCTGGCTTTCAAAATCAGAGAAGCTGAATTGTGGTAATTTCTAAAGCCAAGACAACCTGTAGCCTAGTGCTTTAAAAGTCAGAGGACTCAGCAGTGGGCAAACATGGAGGTTGAGTGATAGCTGGGTTTCTGCCCTGAAAGAGAAAGCAGCCTGGGCAGAGAGACAACACAGGAAAGAGCTGTTTACACAACAAGGCCAGAGAAGGAGGGTGGTGGTGGTGGTGTTGGTAAATGGGAGACAGATCTCTTCCTACTGATTTCAGAGCATGTTGGGGGACTTCTCCAAAACTGAGGGAACTGGCAGTTGCCATTTTCCTGCCCTGCCTCCCAGCATAAACACAGAGCCACCTGTAGGAGGTGAAGCTCACAGACACTTGTTATCTAACCTGCTAGCAGTGCACCTGACAACTTGCATACTCCAGGCCTGCTAGCCTCAGCCCTGGGCTCAGGGCAAATTTTGTGAACATATAGGCCCCACCCAATTGCTGGATACACAGGTGCCACCGCATGCCAAGCCTAGCCAAGCCTAGCCAAGCCTAGCCAATGCAACACACCCTCAGCCAACCTGGCCCCCAGCTGGTGGATTATTTCAGGGGATCTGAGATATGGTGAGTGGCCTGATGCAAATTTTGTTAACAACCCTGACCAGCTCCTAAGCTCCTTGGCAAGCACGTCCCCTTCAGAGCTGGCCTGCTGGGACTCACTAACACCACAGAGAACAAGCACAGCCCACAACATGCAGAGAGTCAGTGCAGCTGACTGCACTGAAAGAAAAAGTGACTCAGACACAATAGCAGGGCATAAGCAACACACAGAGGATACTCTCCTAAAGTGCCAAGTTCTGGGGAAGAACAGGCACAGCTCTGTAGAGCACTCGAGGAACTCTTCTTCATAAAGTCACTACTTTCAAGAGCAGAAGATACAGCTGACCTTCTTAACAAACAGAAACAGACACAGAGAGGCATACAGAATGAGGAGACAGAAAAACTTATCCCCAGTGAAAGAACAGGACAAGGTCATGGCCAGAGATCCAAGTGAAACAGATGTAAGTAATATGCCTGATAGATAATTTAAAGCGATGATCATTAGGATACTCACTGGACTTGAGAAAAGTGTGGAAGACATTAGTGAGACCCTTAACACAGAGATAAGGAATAACATAGCAGAGATAAAAGACTCAATAAATGAAATGAGAAACACACTTGATGGAATGAACATCACAATGGAAGAAGCAGGGGAATGAATTAGTGACCTAGAAGACAGAATGATGGAAAGTAATCAAGCTGAAATACAGAAAAAAAGAATTCTGTAAAATGAGATTAGACTTAGAGGACTCAGAGATTCCATCAAACATAATAACATTTATATTATGGGAGTCACAGAATAAGAAGAGAAAGAAAAGGAAGCAGAAAATTTATTTGAAGAAATAATTGCTGAAAACTTCCTAAATCTGGGGAAGGAAATCCAGATCCAGGAGGCACAGAACTCCCATCAAAATCAACAAAAGATCTACACCAAGACATATTATAATTAAATTTGCAACACATAACAATAAAGGAAAAGAATTTAAAGCAGCAAGACAAAAGAAGTAATTTACTAGAGAAAATCCATAGGGCTAGCTGGAGATTACTCAACAGAAACGTGGCAAGCCAGAAGGGAGTGGCCTGATATATTCAAAGTACTGACTGGGAAAAATCTGCACCCAAGAATACCCTAACCAGCAAGGCTATCACTCAGAATAGAAGGAGAGATAAGGAGTTTCCCAGACAAACAAAAACTAAAGGAGTTCATGACCACTAAACCAGACCTGCAAGAAATATTAAAAGGGACTCTGAATGGAAAGGAAAAGACCAAAAGTGGTAGTGTGAAGGTACGAAACACAAAGTGGTAAAAACATTTCTGTAAAATAATCAGTCAAGGTACTGACAAAAAAGGGATATAAAATATAATGACACATACGTAAAATGTGGGGAGGAGAGGAGAAAAGAACAGGCTCAAACTTAAATGACCACCAACTTAATATAGACTGCTATATGCAGAAGAGGTGATACACAAAACTAATGGTAACCATATATCAAAAACCACTAATAAACATGCAAAGAATAATGAGAAAGAAATCCAAATATGTCATTAATGAAAATCAGCAAACCATGAAACAAAGAAAAACAAGAAAGGGTCAAAGAAAATCTCCAGAAAAAGAAAACAAAACAAGTAATAAAATGGCAATAAATACATACCTATCGATAATTATTCTGAATGTTAAATGGACTAAATGTTCCAATTGAAAAGACTCAGGGTGACAGAATGGATAAGAAAAACAAGACCTATCCAAATGCTGCCTATAAGAGACTCATTTAGACATAAAAGCAACTGCAGATTGAAAATGGGGAGATGGAGAAACATCTATTATGTAAATGGATGTGAAAAGAAAGCTGGAATAGCAATAGTTATATCAGACAAAATAGACTTTAAAACAGACTAACAAGAGACAAAGAAGGACACTATATAATAATAAAGGTGACAATCCAACAAGAAGATATAATAATTATAAATACTAGTGCATCCAACATAGCAGCAGAGCACCCAAATACATAAAACAGTTAATAACAAACCTAAAGGAACTAATTAATAATATTACAATGATACTAGGAGACTTTAACACCACACTTACATCAATGGACAGATCATCTAAACAGAAAATCAATGTGGAAACATTCAATGGCTTTGAATGACACACTGGACCAGATGGACTTAACATATATATTCAGAACATTCCATCCTAAAACAGCAGAATACACATTCTTTTCAATGGAACATGAAATGAACATGGAACATTCTCCAGAACAGATCACATATTAGCCCACAAAATAAGTCTCAACAAATTCACGTTTGAAATCATATCATGCATCTTTTCTGACCTCAATGTTAAGAAACTAGAAGTCAAACACAAAGTTTTGAAAGACAAATACCTGGAAGTTAAATAACATGCTACTAAATAATGAGTGGATCAGCCATGAAATAAAAGGAGAAATTTAAAAGTACACAGGCAAAAATGAAAATGAAAACACAAATGTCCAAAACCTTTGGGATACAGCAAAAGCAGTTCTACAGGGGAAGTTTACAGCAATATAGGCCTACCTCAAGAAGCAAGAAAAATCTCAATTAAACAACTTAAACTTATACCTAAAGGGACTAAAAAGAAAAACAAACAAAACCTAAAATCAGCAACATGAAGGAAAGGATAAAGACTAGAGCAGAAATAAAAACTAAAAACAAAACACATTAGAACCAATCAATGAAACCAGGAGCTGGTTCTTTGAAAAGATCAATAAAATTGATAAACCTTTAGCTAGGCTTATCAGGAAAAAAAGAGAAAGGACTCAAATAAATAAATCACAAATGACAGAGGAGAAATAACCAATACAATAGAAATATAATTATGAGATAATATGAAAAACTCTATGTTGACAAATTGGACAACCTAGAAGAAATGGATAAAACCCTAGAAACACAAACTACTAAACTTTAAACAGGAAGAAACAGAAAAGTTGGACGGGTCAAAAAAGAGCAAAGAAATTGAATCGATAATTTAAAAACTCCCAAAAAACAAAAGTCTAGGGCCAGATGGCTTCACAGGTGAATTCTGTCAAGCATTTAAAGAAGAGTTAATACCTAATTTTCTCAAAATATTCCATAAACAGATAAGGAAGAAAACTTCCAAATTCATTCTATGAGACCAGCATTATCCTGATACCAAAACCGGTAAGGACACCACTAAAAAAGAGAACTACAGGCTGATATCCCTGATGAGCACAGATGCAAAAATCCTTAATAAAATACTAGCAAACTGAATTCAACAATGTATTAAAAAAGCATTTACTGTGATCATGTAGGATTTATTCGTGGCTTGCAAGGGTGGTTCAATGTTCACAAATCAATCAATGTGATATTTCATGTCAATAAAAAAAAGGATAAGAATCATATGATCATTTCAGTAGATGCAGAAAAAGCATTTGACAAAGTACAGCATCCATTCGTAAAAATCTTCAACAAAGTAGCTTTAGAGGGAACATACCTCAAATTAATAAAGGCCACATATGAAAAACCCACAGCTAACATCATCCCTTAATGCAGAAAAACTGAGAGCTTTTCCTCTAAGGTCAGGAACAAGGCAGGGATGCCCATTCTTACCACTTTTTTTTTTTCATTCTCACCACTTTTATTCAACATAGCACTGGAAGTCTTAGCCACAGCAGACAACAAAAAGAAATAAAAGGCATCCAAATCAGCAAGGAAGAAATAAAATTTTCACTATTTGCAGATGACACGATACTCTATATAGGAAACCTGAAAGACTCCACCAAAGAACTGCAAGAACCGATGCACAAAATCAGTAAAGTCACAGTAAAGAAATCTGCTACATTCTATACATCAATAATGAAGCAGGAGAAAGAAATTAAGAAAATATTCCCATTTACAATTGCATCAAAAATGGTAAGATACTTAGAAATAAACTAACGAAAGAGGTGAAAGACTTATACTGTGAACACTATAAAACATTGATGAAAGAAACTGAAAATGACACAAAGAGGGGCGCCTGGGTGGCTCAGTGGTTAAAGCCTCTGCTTTCAGCTCAGGTCATGATCTCAGGATCCTGGGATCGAGCCCCACATCGGGCTCTCTGCTCAGCAGGAAGCCTGCTTCCCCTTCTCTCTCTGCCTGCCTCTCTGCCTACTTGTGATCTCTCTCCTCTATCAAATAAATAAATAAAATCTTTAAAAAAAAAAAAAGAAAGAAAATGACACAAAGAAATGGAAAGACATCCTGTGCTTATGAACTGGAAGAACAAATATTGTTAAAATGTCCATGCCACATAAAGCAATCTACACATTTAATGTAATTCCATCAAAATCCAACAGTATTTTTCATGGAGCTATAATAAACAATCCTAAAATTTGTATGGAATCACAAAAGACCCCAAATAGCCAAAGTAATCTTGAAAAAGAAAACCAAAGCTGAAGGCATCACAATTCTAAACTTCAAGTTATATTACAAATCAAAACCACATGGTACTGGCACAAAAACAGACACAAAGATCAATGAAACAGAATCAAAACCCAGAAATAAATCCTTAACTACATGGTGAATCTTTGACAAAGCAAGAAAAGAATATCCGATGGGAAAAGACAGTCTCTTCTACAATGTTGCTGGGAAAACTGGACAGCCACATGCAAAAGAATGAAACTGGACCACTTTCCTACACCATACACAAAAATAAAATTCAAAACGGATGAAAGACCTCAATGTGAGATAGGAAACCAAAAAATCATAGAAGAGAACACAGCCAGTAACCTCTTTGACATCAGCCATAGCAACTTCTTTCTAGATGTCTCCTGAGGCAAGAGAAACAAAAGCAAAAAAGCTTTTGCACAGTGGAAAAAAAAAATCAACAAAACTAAATGGCAACCTACAGAATGGGAAAAGGTATTTGCAAATGACATATCCACTAAAGGGTTAACATCCAAACTATATAAAGAACTTATAAAACTCAATAATCCAATTTAAAAATGGGCAGAAGAGATAAATAGACATTTTTCCAAAGAAGACATACAGATGGCCAACACGCACATGAAAAGATGCCCAACATCACTAACCATCAGGGAATAGCAAATCAAAATCACAATGAGATGTCACCTCACACCCGTTAGAATGGTTAACATCAACAACACAAGACCATAAGAAACCACAGGTGTTGTTGAGGCTGTGAAGAAAAAGGAACACTCCTGCCATGTTGGTAGGAATACGAACTGGCACAGCCACTCTGGAAAACAGTATGGAGTTTCCTCAAAAAGCTAAAAATAGGGGTGCCTGGGTGGCCCAGCTAGTTAGCATCCAACTCTTGATTTGAGTTCAGGTCATGATCTCAGGGTTGTGAGATTGAGCCCTGCACTGGGCTCCACACTGGGCATGGAGCCTGCTTAAGATCCTCTCTCTCCTTCCCCTTCTTATCCCCACCCTCCTAAAAAAAAAAAAAGGAAAAATAGAACTACCCTACTGCAATCCAGCAATTGCACTACTAGGTATTTACCCAAAGAATACAAAAACATAATTCAAATGGATACATGAACCCTGATGTTTATATCAGCATTATTTACAATAGCTAAATTATGGAAACAGCCCAATTGTCCATGGAAGATTTCAGAATATATATATATATATATAATGAAATATTACTCAACTAGGAAAAAAATAAACTCTTGCCATTTGCAATGATATGGATGGAGCTAGACAGTATAATGCTAAGTGAATAAGTCAGTCAGAGAATGACAAATACCATTTGATTTCACTCATATGTGGAATTTAAGAAACAAAACAAATGAGCAAAGGGAAACAGACAGACAGACAGACAAATAAACCAAGAAACAGATGTTTAATTATAGAGAACAGACTGATGGTAACTAGAGGGGAGGTGCATAGATGATGGGTTAAATAGGTGATGGGGATTAAGGAGGGTACTTTTAATGAGCACGGGGTGATGTATGGAAGTGTTTAATCACTATATTGTATACTTGAAATTAATATAACAGTGTATGTTAACTAACTGGAATTAACGTAAAAATACATTTTTTCCTGAAATTTATTGTATTAAATTTACATAATTAACTAAAATTAGCCTCTCTTTCATCCTTCTTTCTCTTACCAGAAAAGCTTATTCCTAAATGAGACTTAGACATCATTTTTGTATTATGATAGAGATACTTTTCTTTCACTAGTCCAATTTCATTGCTGATCTATATTTCCTAATTATGGTCCTCTCTACATTGGTATATTTTGTCATTAACATAAATGAAGGTTCTTTCATAGTGATTGTAATGTTCCCCTATTCTGATTTACTGGGGAGACTGAGTTACTATTGAAACCTACTGAAGGTAAGGTTGCACTGAGGAACATCATCTCAGACAGTCCTGTTGAACAGCCCATTACTGCTGTTCAAAGCTGCACTTAAATTTTCCTACTCTCCCCGATTATTCTCTTCACCAACCTATTATCCAGATCTACACCAACAAAGTGGACTTTTCATGCCTATTGCACTTTGTCTCTGTTCACTTTTCTTCCTGATGCTCCAAGTCCTTGTGACTATCTTTATCTGCCTGTGTTCTTCTACTCTGCCTGTGGCTAAAGTTCTACAGATGTATATGCTGTACCCAAAGAAGCTGTGAACACAGTAAGAATGGGAAAATGGTTTTATATTTTCCAAGCTAGTATTACAAAAAATCCAGTATACTGGCCATAAAATACAATCATGGGTGCAAGACATACAACAGAAAAAGCTCATACACTGCATTACCTTCCCCAGGTAAGGCTGAAATAACAGTTACAGGTATTATGTCTGCTAACATAGTAGCAGCTAGATATAAGGTTAGAAACTGACAAGTCCAAACCATTCTATATTTCTTCACACAGGTAATACTAAATTATGTCGGTTAGATGAATGCTTCAATATTTGTGGATAAAAGCAATCTGTTAGAAAATAAATTATGATCACATTTTACTCTTTGTTCTCAGAAGTATCAGATGATCAACCCACAAATGCCGAATAGTGGAGTGCTCCCATGAGAAATTTCCTCTTTAATAAATGCCTTAACCTTATTTGAATAATCATGAGGTTCTGTAAGGGACACAAAATGGTAAAACTGAAAGAAAGAAAAACCACCTGATTTCTAAAGCTCAAAAAAGCTAAAATTACAGATAGAGTCTTCTATATGCAGTATTTCCTACAGGACTCAAAGCATGATTAAATAATCTTCTAGTCCCAGAAATATTTTATCAATTTATGCTGAAGTTCTCTATCCAGGACAAGGGAATATATTCAGCTAGTAGAAATCATAAATACTACTATGTAATAATAATGGGCTTTTTGTTAATCTACTAAATGGTACCTTAATTTATGATGGCTTAAAAATTTAAGTTCCTAGAGGACAGGGGCCATGATTTATATATCTTTTTACACAGTCAGCACTGAACACCATATTTTATACATATTGAATACTCAGCAAATAATTACTAATGATGAAAGTGCTCTTCCAAAAGAATAAATGTAACAGTTGAAAATATTCAACCCAGCAAATCTTCAGGCTGTCAAATCATTTATGCTTAAGAATTCATTCAAAATGGTATTTTTCAAGATGCAAGATGCTAGACACAAATTAGAAAAATATATTAGGAATAGGAGTTATTAAAAGTGTCTTTGGAAACTATGGGAAAGTGTGTTTAGAAATCATCTTGGAGGATAATTTGATTTGGTAATCTCAGTTCTGAGCAACTGAAAAACATCCTCCATGCACAGAATCCCAATCTGCTTTGCTAAAGCTTAAAAATGAAGATAATACTTAGAACTTTCAGATAAAACAAATGCTTCCTGAAGACAAATGACAATTATGAAGAGCTATGAGCTTTGGCAATCGATAGCACTTTTCAGTTCATTATATGGATGATCAAGCATGCTGCCTTGAGCAAAAAATACAAAAAAGGACATTGGGAGAAGGTTACAGTAACACTACAGGATATCTGAGGAATCAAATACTCACCTGTAAACATGAGCCTGTCGAGATAAATTGTGAAATTCGTGAATAATATGCTAACCTTTGTTCTTACTTTAACTTTACTACACTGACCTCAGAAAAACACAAAACCTTAGGGCATTTTTATTTAAGTATAGTTTTATATTTATATAAACTAGTAAAAATAGAAACTTTAGGATGGGTAAGTAAACCACAGTACATTTTACTCAATGGAATTCTATGGAGCTATCAAAATTATGTTCAAGAAGACTATGTATTATATTAAAATGAAAGTAATACCAAGTTTTCAGAAAGATCATATGTACACACATTTTATAAAAACCATAAACTTAAAGAATTAAATTATCAACAGATTTCAAATGACTTTTGAAATTCTACTTTTCTATACACTCCACAATTTCTTTAATGAGCATATATTATTTTTATAATAAAAACATAGGGGCACCTGAGTGGCTCAGTGGGTTACAAACCTCTGCCTTCAGCTCAGGTCATGATCTCAGGGTCCTGGGATTGAGCCCCTCATTGGGCTCTCTGTTCAGCAGGGAGCCTGCTTCCCCTCTCTCTCTGCCTGCCTCTCTGCCTACTTGTGATCTTTCTCTCTGTCAAATGAATAAATAAAATCTTAAAAAATAAAAATAAATATTTTAAAACTATGACCCTTTAGATAGCAGTGAATAACGAAGTGAATTTTTGCTCCAAATCCCAAAGACCTAATTAACCCATCAATGCTACAGGTGTTGAAAAATTTCAGATCACTGTATTAAAACAAAATGTTCTAAAAGTTAGATTTTTTAGCTTTTAATTTTGATATAACTTAAGTGTACAGGAAAGATGCAAGAACAGTACAAATAAATTCTGAATATATACATTAAAAATGTGACATATATACACAATGGAATATTACTCAGCCACGAGAAAGGAGAATATCCTGACACTTCTGACACCATAGATGGATTATTCTACAAGAGATAAATCAGAGAGAGAAAGAAAAGTACTCTATGAAATCACTTATATGTGGAACCCAAAAAATTCAAAACCTTAAAAAGCAGAGATCAAAGTGGCAGTTACCAGGAGATAGGGGTGAGGACGATAAGACTGTTGGTGTTTAAGGTTACAAACTTGTACTGAGTAGTGTATAAGCTGTAGAGATCTAGTACACAGTATAAAGAATATAGACAATACTATTGTACTGTAATGATGTAATGTGACAAATATTGCCTCCATGGAAATCATATTAAAATAAATGTATCCGATTCTATTTTTTGGAACAATTTCTGAAGAATAGGTATTAATTCTTCTTTAAATGTTTGGTAGAATTCCCCTGGGAAGCCGTCTGGCCCTGGGCTTTTGTTCGTTGGGAGATTTTTGATGACTGCTTCAATCTCCTTACTGCTTATGGGTCGGTTCAGGTTTTCTATTTCTTCCTGGTTCAATTTGGGTAGTTTGTGTGTC
>JAQQSY010005014.1:0-11936 GCA_028646535.1 Procyon lotor | reverse complement strand
GGTGAGATCATCTTGGGGCCCTGGCCCCCAGCTCAGGCCTCACCAGCCTCTGAGCAAACCCCTTTCGTGTGCCTAGGCCACGGCTCTAATGGCTCCCAGCAATACCACTCATGGCATTCAGGTCTCGTCCTCAACAACCTTCGACCCACATGCATAGGCAAGACGGGCATTCTCCTGAAATTCCCTTAGAGCCCCCGCTCCCAAACACTGGTTCTCTAAACTTAGGGCAGTTTAGAGAGGGCAGCACTTCCTACAGGGCCTGGCCTGCGCTCTGGCTGGGTCCCCGACCCAGGGCCGGTGGGGAGGGACCCGCAGGGAGCTGGGGCGGGGGGTGGGAGGCGGAGGGCACAGGGTAACACGGCTAGAGAAGGAGCAGAGGGGCTGGAAGGTGATGTTAGGGGGAAGCTGGGATGGGCACACGGGAATTGAACCTCCATCGGTGTAATTAGTCCTTCCTGTGCATCAGAATCACCGGCCAGGCCCCACCCCGTGATTCTAGCCAGGTGGCCTGCAAAGTCGCTCTGGATTCCAGGACTCTGCTCAGTTTTCTGCTGGGCCCTGCATGCTATTCTCGTTGAATCCTCAAGGACCTTATGTGACAGGTGTGGTTTTTATTCCTTTCTCACGAGAGACGATTCTGAGGCACAGAGAGGTTGATTGACTTTCCCAAGACCACACAGCTGAGCGGAGGAAGCCTGGAGATCCTTAAGGTGCCAGACTGCTGCTGACCACACAAGGGTAGAGGTGAAATGATGCCGTATTACCACGCGGGGTCAGCCCCACGAAGGCCGCGGGTTGGTGGGGTGTGTCCCCCTGTCAGAGCTGCTGGGCCCTGAAGAGGTACCTAGCTTTCACCTCATTGCCCAGAGCAGCAGACTGAGGCCCGCAGAGGTCAAGTGGTTTGCGTGGGATCACACGTGGCTCCTGGCAAATCTGACACGGGACGCCAAGCCTCCCTGAGCAGTGCCTGGCTTACCGCACTACGCGGTGTGGCCCAGACGTGCTCCCACGCAGAGCCCGGAGACGCCTCTCACTGGGACACATTTCTGAGGTCCCAGCTGTGCACTGGGGGTCCAGACCCAGTCATTAGCTCCTGACACGTTCTGCATGACTGGCTTCCTGTCCGCAAAAGAACATGAGAGTCACAAGGGGAAATGTGCTTTTTTCGATGCGTGCTAAAACAAGCCTGATTTCAGAGCCTCCAGAGTGCTGCGCTCCGGGGGGGCATCGGAGGAGCCGTGGGGCTTCCCCTGGGAGCTGCTGGTCGAGCGTCATCCCCTCCTTGGCCACGCTGATGTCCCACCTCCCCCGGCCCCCTTCCCCAGCCAGGGGGGTCCTGCTAACAAGGGGAGGCCCAGCTGCGGTCTGTTTCTGCCTCCTTTCCCAGACCCATAACCACAGCACATGGCGCCAGGAGGGGACCGGGACCAGGGGTCCCAGCCTGAAGTCAGAAGCGGGCTCTCGCCCGGGCTGGGGACGTCCAGTCTCCACCTCCTCCGAGATTCTGCTCCAGGACAGGGAGCCCTTCTCCTGGGAAGAGTCGTGACTGGGCTCCGTGGCAGCGCCGCCCTCCTTCCTTTCCTGGAAGCCCTCTTGTCCCCTGAAGAGCCACGTCTCCCAAAGAGGCCCTGTGACCGTCCCCAGAGGCACCAGCCGGGGACTCCGATGTTTGCAAACGCTCAGTTGTAACTTTCACAGGCGACCAAGTTAATCCGTTAGAACTCGATTCCCCTGCTCTTTACGGTCCTTCCACAAAGGGGACACGGTGGGGGCTTACACCCGAGCAGGGGTCCAGTGACAGTGGCACCTCCGGCCGAGTCTATCCGGTGCACTGGCCAGGTTAGCCCCACAGCCCGTGCTGGCTGCCCCAAGATGGAAAGGCAGGACCCACAGTCCATGAGGAACCGTCTACTTTTTAAGAGATTTGGGAAGCGTGAACTTCAGTCCCGTGCCCTTTCCTGATGTAACGGGCAAGGTCTACAAACCCTGCAGGACAGACTATTTTACTTATAACCATGGATTAGGCCCCCACCGCGATTCGCCCAGCGCTCCGGAATGAAGAGTCCCAGGCACATTCCTGAGAGAGAGGGGAGGGCTCGAACCCAGGCAGCCGGCTCCGCGCGGCACACATTTCTCGCAGGAACACCTTGGAGACCGGGAGCCATATCCGACCCACAGGCTTTCAAATCACAGGGTGTCCTACCCTAGCCACTGGTGGGAAGCGACATTTAAAAAGCACTCACATTTTCTCTCTGAATTTCTGCAGGAAGCTCGAAGCCTTTTGCTGTGAGAAATACCCAGCTCGACCTGAACTGAATGTTCCTGATTTGCTTACTTCCAAGTGCCTCTATGACCTTCTTGGCGTCCTCCGTCAGCCTGGGGGGGGGGGGAGATGAAGAGGGGTGTGAATGTCGCACGCGGAGACTTCAGCGTGTCACATGCCACTGTCCTAGCAAAGAGGCTTCTAGAGCAACCCACGTCGTCCTGGGGCGTGCGGCGGGAGGATGGCAAATTTCTAGTTAAACGTGTGACGCCATCGGGGACGCTTGAAGCCTCAGTTGTGGGCACAGAGTTTTATCTCTCAATTCCCGAAAGCCCTGTGTCTTGGGATCCAATCACACCTTCACGTTCAGCCAACCTAATTTTGGGTCTTGGCCGCCCTTCCTGGTCACTGACCACAAGAGGAGGGAGAGAAGTTGCTGAAAGGTGAAAGGACGGGTCCCTCGTATCAGAAAGGTCAGTATCAAAAAAGAAAACAAAAGCCTAAAACAATGCCGCCATTGTAAAAGCGGGCAACTTAGAGTAAGCAAAGGGAGGAGGGCAGAAAGGAAAAGAAAAAAAAAAAAAAGAGCTCAGATTTTCCTGAGTTAAATCAGAACTTTTCCAAGCGTATATCGAATAACTTCTGTCTGATAAGATGCTCTATTAAACGTAGGATCTGAGGCCAAAGAAATGTGGGGAATGCCGTGTTGAGGAGCCAGACTTACAAGGCACAGAAGTACCCTGAGGTTCACGGAAGTCTGGCCGTGAACATACCCGTGTTTACTCAGAAGAGCAAACTTCCGAGCCGCACAGGAGCCACATCAACTTCTCTCCACAGGAAGGGGTGTGTGTGTGTGTGTTTCCTTTCTTTCTTTCTTTTTTTTAAATTTATTTACTTAACAGAGAGAGAGATTCACAAGTAGGCAGAGAGGCAGGCAGAGAGAGAGGGGGAAGCAGGCTCCCCACTAAGCAGGGAGCCCGATGTGGGGCTTGATCCCAGGACCCTGAGATCATGACCTGAGCTGAAGGCAGAGATTTAACCCACTGAGCCACCAGGTGCACCTGCTTTTCATATGATTGCTATTCATACAGAGAATTTTTCTCAATTTCCTTTCCTAGTTCTCTAAGTCCCACCCTGAGTGTTACTTTTCTGTCCAAATTCTGGTCCGTGGCTGCTCTGTGTTGCTACCTGAGAATTCCTGAGCTTCTAGGATTTACGTACTCTGCTGGCCTCTTGGGATTTTTCAGAAACACAATTGCTTTGTCAGGTGCTCCTGTTCCTTCTCCTGAAGAAAGCACCTTGCTCCAGCCGGCTTCCCACGTCCCCCCACGGGGACCAGTCCATCCACACTCACCTGCTCGCGCCGTCATCCTGGGTCACCATGAAGAGCAAGGACTTCGGAGGTGCGCTCTGAATAAAGTTCGCCATCGGTCCAGAGTTATCTGTTGGGTCAATGCAAATTGAGCCGATTGGCTTTAGGATCTTCCTTGTTCGCTTGCCCCAGAGGCTGTGCCTCCCCTGAGCTTAGCTGCTGGGTCCTCTCTGAATCTTCCGATGCCTGGAGCTCATCTCTACTAGCGAAGGGCTGCCGGGTTCCACGCTGGGACCCTCAGACAGGAGGGGCATGAGCAGATCGTGAAGATTCTAGAGCTCTAACTCGAGGCCAGCGACAACCACAGAATAGGGGTCCCACAGCAGAATAGGGGCCAGAAACCAGACTCGCAGACCAGACTGAGTGCGGCAAGTCTTTGCTAAGAGACGTATCTCGGCCTCATGGCAACAAAAGGAGAACTAATCTCAAGCCCCATTTCCCACTGGGGCATTTGTGGTGGTGCTCACCTTAATTATAGAGTAAAAATGTACAGTTCCCATCAAGTGTGTCCAGACATTTCTTATTACTGTTCCCTTTATAAAGCCTTGTTTTTAATAATTGTTACTGTTCGATAAAAATAAAAGGGGCAGCTATATCGTGATTGACCTGTGCACTCAAGCCCAGTGCCCAGACTGGAAAGACCACGGATGGAGAATGCTCCCTGTGTGTCCCGGGGACGGGTGTGCGGAGCGCAGGGGGGGCACCAGGAACACGATGGGAACAATGATGATGTTCGGGGCTGGAGGCTGATCACAAAATTTTACATATATTCGATTTAAAAAAATGTTTTCTCTTATTATCTGATGAAGGAACGAAAATAAAAGGCCCAGGACAAGTGTGACCCGAGAAGCCATTTTCTCGATAACGCCTTCAAACTTGATCGTGTGAACTCAATTAGAGACAAGGAGGGCTTGTGTCAGACTGTTCTAGAATATTCTTAGGAGCTCCTGGCATCTTTTTTCAGCAGACAACTAAGAATGTTTGACATTTTGATTTGTGTCTTTTTATCTTCACGCTTCTAATTCATTTTCATAGGAAAAGAGTTTTCTTACCACCTTCAAACATGTCAAAATACTGTGTTGCTATCACTTTCCCAGTCGTATCTGAAAATAAAAGAAATAGTTTTTAAAAGAACGTTCAATGAGGGGCACCTGGGGGGCTCAGAGGGTTAAAACCTCTGCCTTCGGCTCAGGTCATGATCTCAGGGTCCTGGGATTGAGCCCCGCATCAGGCTCTCTGCTCAGCGGGGAGCCTGCTTCCCCCTCTCTCTCTGCCTGCCTCTCTGCCTGCTTGTGATCTCTCTCTCTCCCTGTCAAATAAATAAATAAAATCTTAAAAAAAAAAAAAAAAAGAACGTTCAGTGGACTCAGGGTCCATCTGTGACACTGTGGTGCTCAAAACAGCACTCCTCTGCCTGGTCAGCTCTTCTAGAACTTTCTTCCCACTGGCTGCCAGCTAGTTGGACCCTCCTCTCTTTCCTGCTGCCCCTGCCTCTCCCATAGGAACCCCAGAGCACCCACCTCAGGCCCCGCCCCTTCGGACTTGAGGTTTTCCAGCGGGACTCTCAGCGTGAGTGCGTTTTGTCTGGGTTCACACAGCCCCAAAGTCAGGGGGCCACGTGCCCTGCGTGTTCTCTGGCTCAGTGCACAGAGCCTTTCCCCGAAAGGCTGACAGGTCTCGTGGTCATGGGCCTCTGGATGCAACTGTGACAGGATGTCTTCCCCAGGCCTAAGAATAGGCCGAGCTTTGCTCCCCTGAGGCCCTAGTTGGGCTTTTCTCGAAGAGGTGGGAGTGGGCTTTGGACGTCACCCTCTGCAGGGTGGAATCCGAGAGTGAGTCCAGGATGGTCTGTGCCCCCACAGCCTGCTTCTCTGATTTGACCCCTGCTTTCTGCTGGTCCTTTTTTGGTTTTTTAAAGGCCCATTTGACTATTCTAAAAAACAACGCTTATTTGTTTTTAGTAATGTCTACACTCAACATGGGGTTCGAACGCACAACCCTGAGATCAAGAGTCGCACGTTCCTCTGAGCCAGCCAGGAGCCCCTGACTTTTTTCTTTTTTTCAGGAACCACAAATAATCTGTAAAGTGAGCTATTATAAAAATAATAAAAGAATTTTAAAACGCATTAAAATAGAAGCCCAGACTAGATCATTTGCAAAAATCATTGAAAACCCAAGGTATCTTGGAAAATCCAATCATGGAAACTTTAGAGAAGTTTGAAAGAAAACATTTAACAACTCACAATTGACAATGGCAATATTTATTCCTCTTCCAACATTTCTAGTCTTTTCTCCCATGAGCCTGAAATATAAATAAGAGTCAGTCAAAGAATCCTTGTCTTACTAAGCGATGAGTAGGGATCCATGTTGCACAAGCCCTTCTCTTGGCAGAACCCCTGCCCGGACCATTGGCACCTCCCATTTCCTTGAAGAGATGCACAGGCCTTGGCTCAGCTCCCTTGAAGTCACCCCATCCTCACTCCGCACATACCCAGCCCCAGGGTTCTATAGAATCAGTCCCTCGGGGAACCTGGAAACTGCTCTTACTCCTACAATCTAGACAAATGGTCAGGGAGAGGAAAATCTAGGATTTGTTGAGCACAGGCTCTTTACAAACATTTTCTCGCACTCCTCCTGAGCATTCGTTTTCACATCTTACAGACAGGAAGTCATAAGAGGTGGATCAGCAGGGGGAGGGTCTGACCCAAATACACTACCCACACATACACCCTCTTTCCTTGCACTGACGGAGGCCTGGCTGCACTCTTGGTGATCCTTTCATCTAGCCACAAAAATGGAACCCGGCTTACATCCTCCAATAAATACTTCCTATTATTTCACTTAATTTTCATGTTTCAATTAGAGAATAGGACCAACTTCAAATGAATTGTGCCCTAAAACCAGTAAGAAGACTGACTTTCCTAGAGATGGTATTTATTGCAAAATCCTAGAAACTTGTGTGTGTGTGCACCCTCCGCCAAGGTTTTATTTTTATTTTATTTTATTTTATTTTATTTTATTTTTAAGAATTTATTTATTTAGTTGAGAGAGAGAGAGAGAGATCATTAGCAGGGTGAGGGGCAGAGGGAGCAACAGTTCAGAGGAAAACAGCTCTGTCTACAATGAAAGAAAGATACAAAGATGGAAAATATAAAACAGACTGAAAGTTATAGAGAATATAATAAGATCTGACATATGTTTGTTAGGGGTCTTAGGTGATCAGAGAAGGTAAATGGGGTAGAAGATGCAATGACAGAGAATTTGTTCAGTGTGATGAAGAACTTTGATTTGTACATATTTAAGAAGCCCAAAGAACCCCAAAGAAGATAAGGCAATCACAACTGAAACATCAGAGTACAAGTGCTGAAAACCAAAGACAAGGGAAAATCTTAAAGACATTTGGAGAAGGGGGGAAAAGGCAGTTACTTTCATTAAATCAGCAATTCGATTGTTGGCTGACTCTCAAGAGAAACAATGGAAGCCAGAAGACAACAGAAGGGTTTCTGAATGGGCTGAAACACAACCTGGAAAAATGTCTTTCAGCAATGACGATGAAATAAATGTATTTCAGAGAAACATAAACTGAGACAATTCACCACCAGCAGACCATACAGAAGCTTTTGTTCTGTATCTCTTGCTGTAATAAACCTTATCGGTAAGTATTAGCTGTTACTGAGTCTTATAAGTCCCTCTAGGAGATCACGGAAGTTGAGGGTAGCTGTGCAATCCCCTCAAACAATATCCAATTGAAATATATGCACATATGCACCCATAGGCACGTGATTATATTACACATTTGATGTATGGGTGGACTTATTTCAGCTTGTTTTCAATTTAGAGTTTCTTTTGTTTTCGTTTGGATTTTATTTAATTTTTGAATATGCAATACAGTCACATGGTTCAAAAATCACCATTATGTGTACAGAATAAAATCACATCCAAAGAAATCTCTATACCCTCCCTTTGTTCTCATCCTGTTTCCATCTGCATTAATTTATTTTAGTTTGTGATTTAGCCTTCCAGTGTTTGTTTTTACGTCAAAAATAAGCAAACTGTGTATGTATAATTAATATACATTCATGTATGTGATAATATATGTGTGTGTGTGTGTGTGTGTATATATATATATTTACGTGTGAGTATATTTATGTATATGTCTGTATCCCTTATCATATTCTTTTATAACAAACTGGTAAATGTGTTGCTCTCTGTTCTGTGAGCCATTCTAGCAAATAACCAAATCCAAAGAGGGAGGCATGGGAACTCTGATTTACAGGCAATCAGTCAGAAGTATGACAATCTGGGACTTGTGATTGGCATCTGAAGTTCGTGGGGTGTGTATGTGTTTGTGTGTGTGTGTGGTGGAATGTCTTGTGAGACTAAGCCCTTAACCTGTGAGGTCTGAGGCCATCTTCTAGTAGACAAATCAGAACTGAACTGAACTGTAGATCCACTCCCCAGCTGGTATTGCAGATAATTGCTTGAAGTGAGGAAAACTATCACACATTTGATAACCAGAGTACAAATGCACTCAGAGTACTGTGTGTTTTCCTTTATGCACCCCAAAATAATATGGTTCACTCAAGAAGAAACAGATAACTTGAGTAGCTCTGTATTTATTAAAGAAAGTGAAAGTTGTAGTTAAATATCTTCTCACAAAGAAAACTCTTAAGCCAGAAAGCTTCACTGGGGAATTGCATCAAACCCTTAAGTAAATAATACCAACTCTTTACAAACCCTCCCAGAGTATTGAAGAGAATACTCACCAACACATTCCACCCTGATACCAAAACCAGAGAAAAAAACAACAAGAAAACCACAGACCAATATCCCTCATGAACACAGATACAAAATTTCTTAACGAAATTTTAGCAAACTCAATCCAACAAGTAAATGGAAGAGAATGGAGAATCCAGAATTAGATACACATGTATATGGTCACTTGATTTTTGCCAATGGCACAAAAGAAAATACTAGAGTAAGGCAGCATTTCGAATAAATAGTGCTAGAACAATTGAATATCCACACTAAAAAATGACTTCAATCCATATTTCACACTGCACACAAAAATTAGCCCCAAATGAGTATCTTACAGAATATGAAATGAAAAATCTAAAATTATCAAATTTCTAAAAGAAAACATAGAAGAAAATGTCTGTGACTTTGAGTTAGCCAAAAAGATCTAAAATATGACACAAAAAGTATGACCCTAAAATAGAAAACTGGTAAACTGGACCTCATTAAAATTAGGAATCTCTGCTCTTTGATAAACACAGTTAAGAAAAAGACAAGCCACAAACTGGGAGAAAATATTTGCAAATCATGTATTTGATGAAGGACTTGTATACATCATACATAAAGAAATCTCAATAAGAAGAAAACAACCAAATGAAAACTGGACCACAGACTTAAATAGATACTTCACCAAATAAGATATACATATAGCAAATAAATAAATAAAAGGAGGTGTACCATCATTAGTTATTAGAAAAATGCAAACTAAAACCTCAGATACCATTGCACCCCTATTAGGATGCCCAAGATTAGAAAGACTGACCATACAAGTGTCAGTGAGTATGATGGTGGATCAACTCTCATACACTTAATGGGAATCTAACAGGTACAGCCCTTTGCTTTCATCCCATTTTCTTCCTGTTTGCATGGTTTCTGGAGAAAAAAAAAAAAGCCCAATGTAACTCTTATCCTTCTTCCTTTATAGGTAAGGTGGGGTTTTGTTTGTTTGTTTGTTTGTTGTTGTTGTTGCTGCTGTTTTGCCTCTGGTTTCTTACAAGATTTTCTCCTTGCCTTTGGTCCTCTGTAGTTTGAATATAACATACTTAGGTGTAGATTCTTTGGTATTTATCTTACTTAGTATCATTAAGCTCCCTGGATCTGTGGTTTGGTGTCTGTCAATAATTTTAGAAAAATTTCAGCAACACTACTTCAAATATTTCTGTTCCTTTCTCTCCCTCTTCTTCTGGTTCCCTATTACACATTACACTTTTTGTACTTGTCTCACTGTTCTGGGATATTCTGTTTTTGTTTTTTCCTTTCGTCTTCCTTCCTCCCTCCCTTCCTTCCTCCCTCCCTTCCTCCCTCCCTCTCTCTCTCTCTTTCTTTCTTTCTTTCCTTCTTCTCTTCCTCCTTCAGTTTGGGAATTTCTATTGACATATCCTCAAGCTCATTGATCCTTTCCTTGGTTATATCTGGTCAACTGAGGAGCCCATCAACGGTGTTTTCCATTTCTGTTACAGTCGTTTCAAATTCCACTATTTCCTTTTGATTCTTTCTGAGGGGTTTTATCTCTCTGCTTGCATTACTCATCTGTTCTTGTATTCTGCCCATCTTTTCTACTGGAGCCTCTGGCATATTAATCACTATTGTTTCAAATTCCTGGTCTGTTAATTGCAAAATCTCTGCCATATTCGAGTTAAGTTCTAATGATCGCCCTATCTCTTCAAACTGTGCTGTTTGCCTTTAGTATGCCTTGCTATTTTTGTTGAAAGCCAGACATGGTATGCCAGTTAAAAGGAACAGAGGTAAATAAAACTTTACTGTGAAATCTTCATCTTCATCTGGCTAGAGGTGAGCTGTGTTTGTTATTTGCTGTGGCTGTAGATGTCAAAGACTAAAACTTCTCCCCTGTGTCTTGGGTATCCCTAAAGACTCTTTTTATCTTTTACTTATTTGTGAGTTTTTTTGAGACTCTTTTAAAAGTTGGGTTTAGCTGTAACCCCCTGTTATTTTAAAGGAGCTTTATTTATGTGGTGGTAAGTTGTGGGGAAAAAGGAAATGTTCTACAGTCCTAAGATTGGGTCTCAGTCTTTTGGTGAGCCTGTGCCACTAGGTGGTGGCCTTCACAGGTGGCCATATTTTTTCTTTGACTCCTTAGGTGAGACAGGAAGGTGAGAAGGAGCTGATGCTAGGTACTTCCCTCCCGCAGGTCAGTTAGTATCTGGTAAAACTCAAATTGGTTAGACTCTGGCAAAACAATTTCTCTTGAAGTTGGGTCATGTTAAAGAGAACAGAACACTGTGGGCATATTTCAGAATGGCTACTCTCCCTTCCTCCTGACAAAAAAGCATGAGGGTATTTTTCTTTGATCTTCACTCTGAGAGCATGGTGGGCTTCCTGGCAGAAAAACTCAGGAAAGTGTAGGGCTTCTCTAGGAGTTTTAATCTCTCAAAATAGTCCAAATTCAGTCTTCAGCAACTAGTGAATTGCCCCTGAAGGATTCTTGCCTAACGCTGGTTCTAGCTGAGGTGTGATTCTGTGAATCCACCCGTCTCTCCCATTTTTAAGGCGTTGGTTTGCCCGGGGACCTCAATTCTCTGGTATGCATGTGTTTTTTATCTGCAGCATTATTGGGAGTTCATGTTCTGTGATCCAATCTAAGAATTCTTCTCCCTTCACTGGTAACTTTCAGACCACTTACTATTATATGAGACACATTTGTTCTTTGTGATACCATCATACTTGGGCTGCTTTCTGTTTTTGTCGCTTTTTTAAAATTTAAAATTTTTGCTTTCACTATGCAGTTTTTTTTTTTTTTTGCTTTGTTAAAGATCATATATTAACTAGAGCATAAGCATATTTAAAAATACCATTTTAGGGACGCGTGGGTGGCTCAGTCATTAGGCATCTGCCTTCGGCTCGGGTCATGATCCCAGGGTCCTGGGATCGAGCCCCGCATTGGGCTCCCTGCTCAGCAGGAAGCCTGCTTCTCCTGCTACCATACCCTCTGCTTGTGTTCCCTCTCTCACTATGTTTCTCTCTGTCAAATAAATAAAATCTTTAAAAAAAATAGCATTTTAGTAAGTGAAAAAATAAAATACAAGTTTCACTCTTCTATATATAGCTGTCTAATTTTCCCAGCAGCATTTATTGGAGAGACTGTCTTTTTTCCACTGGATATTTTTTCCTACTTTGTCGAAGATTATTTGACCATAGCGTCTCAGGTCCATATCTGGGCTCTCTACTCTGTTCCACTGGTCTATGTGTCTGTTTTTGTGCCAGTACCATGCTGCCTTAGTGACCACAGCTTTGTAGTAGAGCTTGAAATCAGGTAACATGATGCCCCCAACTTTGTTTTTCTTTTTCAACATTTCCTTAGCAATTCGGGGTCCTTTCTGGCTCCATACAAATTTTAGGATTGTTTGTTCCAGCACTTGGAAAAATGCCATTCTCTTACACCATACACAAAGATAAACTCGAAATGGATAAAAGACCTCAACGTGAGGCAGGAATCTATCAAAATCCTAGAGGAGAACATAGGCAGTAACCTCTTTGACATTGGCCACA
>JAQQSY010005013.1:0-11939 GCA_028646535.1 Procyon lotor | reverse complement strand
CCCAGTGATACACTGTGCATTCACTTTCTAACCAGAATTTTCACCAACTTCACCACAGTAAGTCATTTTGTAGCTGCTAGCATTTTTCAACATGCAGTCTGGGCCAGCCCCCTGTGATAACTGCTTCACTTGTATTATTTTATTGAATCCTCTCAACAACTTTCATAAGGTAGGTACTATTACTGCACTATCTTACAGATGACAAGATTGGGGCAGAGAGTTTAAGTACCTTCCCCAAGGTCACACAGCTGTACAGTACCTGAGCCCGTCACATTATTATAATGTGCACAGAACTCTGCTATGGGAAAGATCATAGTCATGCCAATAGCAAAAAAAGACTAATGACTTTACAGTTCATTACTGTCATCTACATTCAGCTTAGTATACCACATGCAGAAACGAGTTATATTCCTTAATCACTAAGGGCTACTTAAGGACATTTTGTAACTTAATATTTACATGGTTTTGACTAATATATCACACACTCAGATGTTCCTAACTATTGGTTGTTGATTTTTGGTTTTATAAATTTGAAGACGTTTCAATGCTTTGCCATGACCCTCCATTTCCCCCAAATACTAACATAAGTGAAAGTAAACTGACCTGCTTTGAACCTTCTAGGTGGAGGCAAACTGGAACTAATTTATTTATAACTGGTTAGAAAACCCAGGTGATAGGGATCAGTCAGCCAGGCTAGCCAAACTAAGGCTAATGAAACGGGTCTTAAGCATGGGTGTCTGCCTCTACCCCACAAAGGCTAAGACCCTCGGCCTGCCCAGCCTGGCCTGGGTCCACTCAGTACTGGCAGAAGTCAAGCTCTGCTTCCCCATAGCTTGCTTAAACATAGTTAAAATTTATCTTGCTTATAATCCACTCTCTCTGTAGGGCCCAAAGTATCAACTAACTACAACTGAAAAATTAATTCCTGCTAATGCCTTCGTAGGAAATAATGTGAAAGTAAACTTTAGGAACTTTACTATAGTTCCTCTTGAGACTACATCCCTGAAAACAGCCTGATGCTGAAGTCTTCTGAACATTAGTGAACAAAGAGCATCAAATAATGTAGTGGATTTTCAAACATTAGGAAAATATTAGTAAACTATAAAAGTAAAATATTAGTAAATCAGTATATTAAGTAAAATATTAGTAAACTATAAAAATCTCTCTATTTTCAGATTACTGAGTGGAAGAGAAATCTGCAAATATAATCTTGTATCTGGATCTCTGTGTGTCTCCCTCCCACTCCTATCTCCCAAGAGCCCAAACTGTAAAATGATAAAGTCCAATGAAACAAAAAAGGTTCAAGTCCCTATTCAGCAAAACAAAGGGAAAAACTGATGACTAACAAAGAATCTTCTAGCATACTGTACTCGAAAGAACAGAGGAAATAAAAATAACAACAGAGAACATTAATTGAGGAGTTATTTGTCCCAAGCACTTTTCCAAATGTTCTTTGCATGCATGATCCCGTTTCAATCCCCACAAGGAGGAGATTTCATAAGGTAAATGCCATTATCTTATTATACAGGTAAAGAAACTGAGTAAGTCATTTGCTGGAGTCGCATGGCTGGTAAACCACGCACCAGAAACCAAGCTGCCAGGTCCCAGAGCCCAAATCTACCACACCGTAACAAAGAGCAAACCCGTGACCACTTCCTTAGAGCGCCAGAGGCAAACTTGGGGCGAAAAATCCATTAAATGGATTTCCCATTCAATTAATGGACATCTGCCTGATTACACAGTTACTTAGAGACCTTGCTGTCTGCAAGGTCATATATAAACTGGTTGTGCTTTATTATGCAGTTGAAGTCACAGTAAGTCCACAGTAAGAATCTGGACCTCGTGGAGCTTAAGAGGCCTATGGTATTCTTTCCAGGTTCTAAAGTTTGAATTTAATAAGAGAAGGGGCGGGGAGACGAACAAGGTTACCGGAGCTATGGCAAAGATTTACTTAAGACACATCAATGCTTTTAACATACCCAGTATGACAATGTGGTTGAAACCTCCTTTTGGAGATAACCGCGTAAGTGCAAGGTTAACACTGTGACTTTGAGGTCCAGCCACTGGCTTCCTGGCACCCCTGCGAGAAGCCCTGGTGAAAACTCAAAATACCCTAATTTAAGCATCAGCTTTGTTTGTAATTCGTAAATGCGGTGACACCGTCGCAGGAGTCCTCCGGCTGCAGGCCGCGCGGGTAAACTACCGAGCGGTGCCGCGGGAAAAGCAGTCGGGTCAGGAGCGCCCTCGGAACCAAAGCGCTAGCTCCTGGCGGCCCGGGGACTGCGTTTGCGCAGCACCGGGGGCGGGGTCTGGCAAGGCGGTGGGGCTGTCCGCGCCCTCACAGGCTGAGGAGGCCTAGGCTGGCCAAGGGCGCCGTGCGGTGCGGTGCGGTGGCGGCCTGCCGGACCATGCTGAGCGGAGCGTGCGGCTGGCTCGCCTCAGCGCTGCGGGGTCCACGCGTGCCGCCGTTTGCGGTCGCCCGTAGGTGCCTTCACGCGGCCGGGCCACGGCGGTCCGCAGACAAGAGCGAGAGGACCGGGGCCCCGCCCTTCGACCCGGCGCTGCTCGAGTTCCTGGTGTGCCCGCTCTCCAAGAAGCCGCTCAGGTGAGATTCGCGGGCTGCAGGTTTGCGTTCGCGCCCTCCCGGGGCGGGGGCGGGGGCGGCGGCGGGTGACCGCGGGGCCGCTCGGGGCCGCTGGGGAGTCCTTCAGGCCGGGCCGAGTGTTTTCCGCTGCCATTTTCTGGCTCGGGGCCGGCCGGCCACCACGCATCTCCGACGGCGGCGGGCAGGGCGGGAGGTGGCCGGAGGGGAGCCGAGCCCCAGGACGCCCACATCTAGCCGCCCACCCGCAGGGATGGTCGGAGCGTTTACAGGTTCACCACTGGCCGCGCAATCGAATCGCCGGGGAACTTTTTTTTTTGATGCCGACTCCCGGGCACCACCCCAGGGCGACCTGGTCAGCCGGTCTGGGGGCGGGGCTAGAGCAAGGTGTTTTTTGGTTTTTTTTAAAGGCCTCTCAGTGGTTCTGTTGTACCGGCAGGTTTGTGAACTGTTGGGAGTCACGACTGGTCCAAGGCACTCAGATTTTTAAGCCAAGAGGATGGAGAGTAACCATTCTTGTGAAAATGTACGGCTGATGCCAGACGATCTTAAACGTTTACGCCATGTGTGCTGCCCCTTTTGGCTCTTAGTTTTGGACTGGCTGGGTTTTGTAAGGGCTTCCTTGAACCAAGAGTCGGGAAAAACAGCTCTGGGAGGGGAAAATGAAACAAGAGGGAATCAGAGAGGGAGACAAACCCTAGGAGACTCTTAATCATAGGAAACAAATGGAGGGTTGCTGGGGGGCGTGAGGAGGAGTTGGGGTAACTGGGTGATGGCCGTTAAGGAGGGCACATGATGTAATGAGCACTGGATGTTATATGCAACTGATGAATCACTGAACTCTACCTCTGTAACTGATAATACATTATATGTTAATTAATTGAATTTAAATTTAAAAAAAAGAGCTCTACAGTTCCAGGCTACTAAAACTGGAGGTTGACAACACTAGTATTGCAGATTGAATATACTAAACACCAAAATGGTATAAGTGGTTATTTTTGGGTGGTAGATTGCTAGTCATTTTTTATTGTTTTCTTAACACCTTGAAATGATCATTTGATCTGTCTTTTAGCTAATTGTGTTACTAGCTCACTGCAGACTTGTCCTTTTCTAAAGTTTCCTCATTTCTGCTGTCTCAACTTCCTAAAGCTTTTATTTCATTTATCTTGATTTTTTTCAGTGGTTTCCTTCTGATGGTTCAGTTACGTTACTTTATTAAGCATACATTCTAAAGTGAGGAAGTTGAATTTTTCTCTAGTGGCTGTTTCAGTAGTAAATTAACTGGGATGGTTTTGAGGTTGCCCAGAGTAAGGAAGAAATACTTGGATGAAAAGGGAAGATTTTTTCTGACTGGATTTAAAAAATACATATTACGGTACAGCTTGAGAGTAAAGTGAAGAGGAAAATATGAGAGAAGCTGACGAAAATGGGAACAATTAGAGATTCATTTTCTAAGAGAAATGTTTCAATTGGGTAATACTGCTTTTAGAATTAGCAGTTTAATTCTGCTTTTTGGGGATTAACTGTCAAGAATTGGATAAATGGTGGTGTTTATTGAACACCAAGCTCTTCTAAGCATTTTGTTTTCACAGTTCATTTTGTTTTCCTTTTCTTCCCTCAGATATGAAGCATCGACAAATGAGTTGATTAATGAAGAGTTGGGAATAGCCTATCCAATTATTGATGGGATCCCTAATATGATACCACAGGCAGCTAGGATGACACATCAAAATAAGAAGCAAGAAGAAATGGAGGAGCACTAGATCATAATTTTTAAAAAGCAACACACACAACTAAACTTTCTTAATACCACTTACCTTTTTAAAAGTCATAGTGGGAGGTAGTAAGTGGGGGAGAAGAATGTTTCTGTCTCTTCCTACGTTGACTGTCCTTATTCCGTTGGTCTCTCTGGCAGGACTGTTCTACTCAGCCTCCGTGGAAGAAAACTTCCCACAGGGGTGCACTAGCACAACCAGCCTGTGCTTTTATAGTCTGCTCCTGCCCATTACTATACCGGTTTATGTGTTCTTCCACCTTTGGACTTGGATGGGTATTAAACTCTTCAGGCATAATTAATACAGCCAGAACCAAGAGGATACATATATTAACGATATGTCGTGAGTGTCTATCTCTGAAAGCTCAACTACATGGAAATACTGGAAACCTACTTAAATTGCAGGAAAGGTGCTTTGCCTTGCTTCTCTTGGAAGTTTAGGACTATGGGAAACTTAAGCTCCAGAAGTTTCCTTTATTGTATTTTTTTGTTCTGCCCTTGTTTTTTGAAAATTCTACTTTATGACTACTATATCAGAAGAAACACTTCAACACAGTTTCTTGGAAATTAACAGTCCCAGCCATCACCTGATGACTTTCTTAATCCACTCATCTAAAAATTAATAATTAAAATTTTATGTTTTAGATTCAAAGCATTTGGCAGAGTCACATATTAAGGATGACTGATACAATTCCAAAGGAGTTGTGTTGGAGCAATTGTAGAGAAATGTTTGGAGCTAGTGTGCTAGAAAACTACAGTAAAATGGAAATTTCGTGTACTTGCAAACATTCTGAGTTTGTAAAATTACCTTCATTTCTTTGGCACCAAATGCTTACATTAGTAATAATAAAATGAGATGACACTTTTCCATTAAAAAAAAAGCGTGTTGTTTTGTTTGGTCACAAACATGTGGTTCCAAAAGAGGGGAGATATAAAAATATTCTAAAGTTTAAAATGTAGTCAGTGTTTAAACAGGCACTTAAAACACCACATAGAATACTTTCCCAGGAAAATACGTACCTTTGAGGATAGAGGTAGGGTTGGAACACTTGTAAAGAGCTTTTGTGTCCTATTGAACTAAGAGCTATGTTTTGAATCACATTTTGGTTTAACTTTTCCCGCCTCAGGAGACCTGTTTGACACTGTATTGTTTCAGTATATTCTGTAGTACAGATCATGTTTTTAAAAATCACTCTATGGTCTCGACACTAAAAAAACAGGACCCGAACAGACATTTTTCTATAGAAGACCTACAGCTAGCCAACAATACAATGAAAAGCTGCTCAACAAATCATCAAGGAAATGAAAATCAAAACCATAACGAGATACCATGTTAACACCTGTCAGAATGGCTAGAATAGACGAGAAATAAGTGTTGGCAAGGATGTGTAGAACAAGGAACCTTTGTGCACTGTTGATGGGAATGTAGATTAGTGCAGCCCCTGGGGCAGTATAGAGCCTCCTCAAAAAACTAGAAATACTGTATGATCCAGTAATTCCGATACTAGGTATTTACCCAAAGAAAACAGACACTAATTTTAAAAAAAATATGCACCTCTATGTTTATTGCAGCATTATTTACAATACCAAGATTCGGAAGCAATCTAAACTCAATGGATGAAGAAGACGTGGCGTATATATGAGGCTGGAGGGGAGAGAAGAGGGTTTGGGAGACAAGTTGATCCAAGTAAAGCCATTTTGGTTTTAGGCTGACCCTTACCCTAAGAGTCAGCAGGAAAAGCTACACAGGCTGGACATTCTTAAAATTGCTCCCTGTGGGTAATCCCACAATCCTAAAGCAATGGAAAAACTAATTGCCTAATGTGAATGAGAAACCCAAAGTTAAAGTGTAAACCCCTCCCTATATGTTAGCTAATTAAAGAAAAATATATAGGGGGGCCTGGGTGGCTCAGTCAGTTGAGCAGCCTGCTCTTGATTTCAGCTCAGATCATGATCTCAGGGTCTTGGCATTGAGCCCTGCCTTGGGCTTCTCCCTCAGCAGGAGTCTGCTCAAAGATTCTTTATCTCCTTCTCCCTTTCCCTCTGCCCCTCCCCTGCTCTCTCCCTCTCTCAAATAAAATCTTTTTTTAAGATTTTATTCATTTATTTGACAGATCACAAGTAGGCAGAGAGGCAGGCAGAGAGAGGGGAAAGCAGGCTCCCCGCTGAGCAGGGAGCCCAAAGCGGGACTCGATCCCAGGACCCTGAGATCATGACCCAAGCCAAAGGCGGGCGCCCAACGACTGAGGAACTCCTCAAGTAAGATCTTAAAATAATTCATAAAAACCCTTAGAGGCAAGGGAGGATCCTCTTCCTCTCCTGGGAAAGACTGCTACTTTGTCTGTGAAGGAGCTCCTTTCATGTATACTACATCTTCTTCCCTTTCTCTAAATGGCCTGCTCTTGAATTCTTCCTTGCACAAAGCCACAAACCCTCTTGGAGAGGGGCCTGAGGCCCTCTTTCTTGGGGTCTCAGCCTGTCGGGGATCATATATATAATGGTGTATTACTCCTATGTAAAAAAAAGACTGAGATCTTGCCATTTGTGACAACATGGGTTGACCTTGATGGTATTAATGCTAAGTGAAATACATCAGACAAATACCATATGATGTCACTTATATCTTCCATAGGTTGGAATCTAATATAGATCTTACATAGATTGGAATCTAAAAACCAAAAAGAAATAGATGTAAATACAGAAAACAAACTGATGGTTGCCAGAGGGGAAGGGTAGGGAGAATGGGCAAAAAGTTGAAGGGAAGTGGGAGGTACAGGCTTCCAGTTACAGAATAAAATCATGGAAATAAAAGGTACATAGGGAATATAGCCAATGGTATCATAATAGCATTATAAAGTGACAGATGGTAGCTACGTTTGTGGTGAGCTTAGCACAATGTAGAGAGTTGGCCAATCACTGTGTACATCTGAATCCAGTGTAACATTGTATGCCAACTATACTTAAATAAAAAAATCACCACATGGCAATATACAAATAACCTGGACAATTACAGAAGTTCCTCTCATTTCCTGAAAGGGAGTTATTGCTCTTTTTTTTATTTATTTTAGAGAGGGCAAGTAGGGGGAGGGCCAGAGGGAGAGAATTTCAAGCAGATTACCTGCTGAGTACGGAGTCCAATGCAGGGATGGGGCTCCATCTCACCACCCTGAGATCGTGACCCGAGCCAAAACTAAAAGCTGGACAGTCAACCAACTGAGCCACCCAGGCAGCCCCTAAAGATTTGAGTTTTTTTAAGTAATCTATATGCCCAACATGGGCCTCGAACTCACAACCCTGAGATCAGGAGTCACATGTTCCACCAACTGAGCAAATGAGATGCCCCTTGTTCTTTTTAATTTACCCTAAATCTCACTGTGGTCAGTGTAAATAAAATGATTTTGCTGATAAAACAAGCACTATAAAAAGTCAATTTCAACTTTTGCAAGCTAAGCATTTTATCATTTTTGAGGAAACTGATAGGCATACCCTGGGGGAGTTCAGCATCAACACCATCCTTTCCTTTCACTAATAGAATTTATTTGACGATCACTTGTATCGTACAAACGGTACACTAGCTCCAGTGCTAAGCATATTACATAAATCTTCTATAACCCAAGAAGTCAGGTGGGCAATATTGGCACCATTTTACAGAAGGGGAAGCTGAAGTACAGAGAGATGAAGTGCTTTACCCAGGGCAACAGCGAGAACCAAACTGAGGCTGAAACTGTTCGCCGCTGTGGCTTCAGTCTGCCTTCCTAACTACACTGTACAGTACCTCCTTATTTTAAGAAAACTCATCCTTTCTATTTATAAGAGAAGCAGAACTAGGAATCAAAATGCTTGAATTCAAATTCCTGCTCAAGTCTGATGCTTTTCTTCTTGTTTCCTAAAGCACCATATATTTTATCTCTATTTTAGCACTTGAACTTGTACTGTAATTGCCTGTTTTCTGTCTCCTGTCTAGACAGTAAACTGTTCGACATTTTTAATTTTATGCTTAGTACAGAGCAGGCACATACTTCCTGAAAGCCTGAAAGCATGGTTCTGACAAGCTTTAGAACTTTAGGCAAGTCACTTGTCTCTGAGCTTCATCTGTAGATTTTAGAAATCCTTCCCCTCCTTCTTTCATAAAATTGTGAGGACAAGCTAAATTTGACACGTGAAAGCCCTTTGTCAAACAACCCTAACTGGTGAACAAAACAACCATTCAGAGTCTCTGGAAATTGTCCCGAGGGCATACAGCCAAATGAGGAAACATACAAGAAAATCTAAAA
Source organism: Procyon lotor (assembly GCA_028646535.1). Taxonomy (NCBI): domain Eukaryota; kingdom Metazoa; phylum Chordata; class Mammalia; order Carnivora; family Procyonidae; genus Procyon; species Procyon lotor. The sequence goes on along the minus strand of JAQQSY010005013.1, from coordinate 3,289 downwards.
CTCGGTAAATGCAGTACATTGAAGTTTGTGGCATCTGAACCACCACCCACATCTTTCTTCCTCCTCTCGGGCTCAGAGCCATCCACTCCAGGAGGGGGCCGCCAAGACCTGGAGCTCTCTTCCCTCAACTCCCATAAAACTCCTAGTCGAGGTTTATGGCGTCTTCCCAGGAGGGGCAGGCCACCAGCAGGGTAAAGGTAATTATGTAACTATAAGAGACAGTGTAAATGCATATTTCCTCTCTACTTAACTGATCTGCAGAGCAATTTGTAGACAACAGTATGTATAAATTGTATTTGGGGGTCTCTACCATATTTGCCATTAGCAACACAAAGGAAGTAGATGGGAGCAAAGCTGAACTGGAGTGAAGAAATGATACCAGATGGTAACCTGAATTCACAGGAACTAATGAAAAGAACCAGAAAAGGTAAACAAGGTTAATATACTAATACTACAAATACATCTGTGTTCTCCTTTCTTCTCTGTTCCTTGAGGAGGCAGTAAATTATATAAAATAGTAATTATAATCAAGTATTGTTGAGTTTGTAACATGTAGACATAATATGCAAGACAAAAGGGGTGCCTGGGTGGCTCAGTGGGTTAAAGCCTCTGCCTTCGGCTCAGGTCATGGTCTCAGGGTCCTGGGATCGAGCCCCACATCGGGCTCTCTGCTCAGCGGGGAACCTGCTTCCCCCTCTCTGCCTGCCTTTCTGCCTACTTGTGATCTCCCATTCTCTGTCAAATAAATAAATAAAATCTTAAAAATATATATGCAAGACAATAATAGCATAAAAAGGAATAGAGCTACCTAGATATAATGTTTCTGTATTTCACTAGCACTTTTTTTTTTTTAAAGATTTATTTGAGAGAGCGAGGTACCTGGGTGACTCAGTTGGTTAAGCATCTGCCTTTGGCTCAGGTCATGATCCCAGTCCTGGGATCAAGTCCCACATCAGGCTCCTTGCTTGGAGAGGAGGCTGCTTCTCCTTCTTCCTGCCATTCCCTCTGCTTGTGCCCTCTCTCTGACAAGTAAATAAATGAAATCTTTAAAAAAAAAAAAAAGATTTGGGAGTGAGAGAGTACATGCACACATGTGCAAGCATGGGGAGGGGCGGAGGGAGAGGGAGAGAAATCCTCAAGCAGACTCCCCAGTGAGCAGAGGAGCCTGACGTGGAGCTCAATCCCAGTATCCTGAGATCATGATCTGAGCTGAAATCAAGAGCCAAACACTTAACTGTCTGAGCCACCCACTAGCGCCCCTCACTAGCACTCTTAAGAACAGATCTGCTAAATCGGGGCGCCTGGGTGGCTCAGTGGGTTAAAGCCTCTGCCTTCGGCTCGGGTCATGATCTCAGGGTCCTGGGATGGAGCCCCACATCGGGCTCTCTCTTCAGCAGGGAGCCTGCTTCTCCCTCTCTCTCTGCCTGCCTCTCTGCCTACTTGTGATCTCTCTCTCTCTCTGTCAAATAAATAAATAATTAAAAAAAAAAGAACAGATCTACTAAGTCAATTATACTTCCATTAAAAAACATAGTAGCAAAAAAAAAAAATGAGAGAGAACAGATCTGCAGATTTTAAGTATTTCTCAGGCCCTCATATGCTGCTGGTGAGAATATAAAATGACGCAGCTTCTTTGGAAAACAGTTGGCAGTCCCTCAAAATGTTAAACACAGAGTTACCAGACAACCCAGCAGCACTTCTTACAAATGTTCCACACAAATGTTCATAGCAGCATCATTCATAAAAGCCAAAACATGGAAAACAGCACAACTATCCGTCAGCTGATGAATGGATATGTAAAATGTGGTATAAACATAATGAAGCACTATTTGGCAATAAATAGGGAATAAAATACTGATACAGGCTACAACATGGATGAACTTTGAAAACATGCTAAAAGAAGCTGGCTTTTAAAAATAGTGTATTGTTTGATCTCATTTACGTGAAATGTCCATAATAGACAAATCTATAGAAACAGGAAGTTGATTAGTGAGTGGCTATGGCTGGGGACATTATGGAGTTACAGCTAATGGGTACAATGTTTGGGGTGTTCTAAAATTGATTGTGGCAATGGTTGCACACATCTGCAAACATACTAAATCCGCTCAGTGGTACACTTCCCTTGGCTGAATTAATTGTATCCTATGTGAATAATGTATCAATAAAGCTGCTACAAAATTTTAAAAAATGTAATATCTAAATCTAAATGTCTAATGACAGGGACTCTCCTTCATAGCTTCCCATAACATAGTTCATGCCAAGTATACCATGGCATTAACCCCACCACCTCCAGCTGTGAGCACACCATAAGAAATACTATCTTATACTTTCACTAACAATGATGGGATCTCTTGCCTCCTCAAAGCCTCTTAATGAGAATTATTTTCCCTAGTGTCCTGTGCATCGCTGACAAGGATCACCTTTACTACCCATCTTGTGAATAAAATCCTTCCCTCAGCTTTCAAAGTGAGAATTTCCCATTCTGAGAGAACAAAAAAAGACTTGTCATGACCTCTTGCCTTCTTCCAATCCTGCAGAGTGAGCTAAGGAAGCCTCTCTGAACTTGACCCTGGATCTGTAAGATGAAAATGATCTGGTGCCTGGGTGGCTCAGTGGGTTAAAGCCTCTGCCTTGGGCTCAGGATCCTGGAATTGAGCCCCGCATCGGGCTCTCTGCTCAGTGGGACCCTGCTTCCCTCCCCCACCCCCCCGCCTGTTTCTCTGCCTACTTGTGATCTCTCTCTCTCTGTTAAATAAAATCTTAAAAAAAAAAAAAAGAAAGAAAAAGATACCTACTTCCAGACTTGGTGGTTGTTTTAAGGGAGGTAGAAAATATGAAATTACCTAGGACTCTCAAGAGCCATAGTAAGATTCTCACCACTGTTGTGGCGAGATTGTTGGGAGAAAGGCCCCTCTCCTTTTCCCAGGAAGTTTTTTCCCTTAGTGAAAGGTTCCATTTGGACGTGATTGCTATCTCCCACATCTGCCACTAGGTGGCACTTCTGGCTAACTTAGATGAGGAACCATTAGCAACTAAGCACTTGGAAGGAACCAGAAAGGGGATTGTATCCATTGCACTTCTGAAATGCTGAAGTAGGAAGCCATATTCCACAAGCATTTAATGGTATGGCACGTACTGGGCAGCCATAGATTAAGTGAATCCTGAGAAACAAGAGGAAGAACCCAGAGTTGGAGGCAGAATTGAAGAGAGGGGGTGAGGAAGAGTGGGGGGATTAGAGGTGGGATGAGAAGGTTCCAGGCAGAAGAAAATGCATGAATAAAAACACAGG
>JAQQSY010005012.1:0-11940 GCA_028646535.1 Procyon lotor | reverse complement strand
GCTGAGCTCCTAAGAGGCACCAGGAACTGTGTTAGTGATGTGAAATGGCAGCAACAATAGAGTGCTCGTGGGGGTATGTAATAAAGAAAAAAATGAGCTGTGTAAAGAATGAACACTGGTCTTGGAGTTCTACCCCTCCCCCACCTTAGATGCTCAATAAATGCAAGTAACGTTATTGTCATTGTCATTTTACAATCTGTTAGGAGTTTGTGTGTCTTCTCTGATGTACAGTTGCTTTATGCTTTATGATGACCCTATTGACAGAAATCCCAGATTAAGGGGTTATGGGAAGTCCCTCATTGAAACAAAAAGCCTCTCTATTCTACCTGTAAGTAATGCAGTCCCATCAAGAGAAGTAACTTGACTATCACCCTTTGAAAATCAATTAAATAAAATGTTTCCATCACAACAATAGAATTTAGAGATCTCAAAGATAAAGTTTGGTTGCGTAATATTTCCAAATGGCAACGGATTATTTTTCCCTTCAGGTGCCTTATAGATGACCATCCTCCGTTCTGTGTTTGTTCATGCCCTTCTGTGCTCTTGATTTGAAGGGACACATGACAGAAGAAGTAAATACAGGTGATCTGCTTTTAGTTCTGAATCCAAAAGTGTCAAGAACCCATATCATAGACAAAACCTTTGGCAGAACCCACGAAGAGTAGGAGCAAGGATTTCCTGTTCCCCTCGCAGGTCATTCCGAAAGTGTTCTGGCATCGTTCTGCGGGCCTGCTGTGCAGGTGCCCTGACACTCAAGAAGTGATGGTGTGTGTGTTTAGATGCAAGTCCATGGTGTCGCCGAGGAACATCACTCTTCCTTTCTGTGCTCAAGTGGTTCAAGGAAAACAGAAGTATTCTTGTGTCACCCACTTAGGCAGGTGGGATCCTAGCAGGGAGACAGGGACCCTTCCAAGCCAGTATGCGTAAGAAAAATTGAGTTGTCCTAACATGTTCACAAAAGTCATTCAAGTAGCGTGTGAACTGGTAATGACCAGACTTGGGCTCCATCTCTGGCTATCGGTACCGGGATGGCAAAAAGACACGGGACGCTTACTTGGTCCCACAAATAAAACCTTTAAAACTACTAAGAGAAATACAGATTCTTGGAACTAACAACAAAATAAAAACACACAATTTTTAATTGAGAAACCAGTATTTAAGCCGTCTGTCTTCAGCTGGGATGTATGGGGTGGTGGCGGAGGCTGGCAGCAGGAGTCAGAGAGCAGCGTGGGCGTGGGTTGGAGACTAGGTCGTAGAACAGTGACTTAGCACCCCTCCTGCCTGTCTCTGGAGACACCCGTCAGCTCACCCTGGACACAGGCCTCTGGGCCCTGCATGGAGGTAATTGCAAAGCCCATAGCATCACCGAGCAAAACATGGGCTGGGACAGGATTTAATGCACACAGGACTGAACTCACTATCCTAACATGTCTTCTGTTTCCTCTGAACAAGGCATCTATGATCTGAATTTATTTCTGGTAGGAAAGAAAACCACAGATTTATTAGTTGTAACAAATTCTACCAGAGCACAAAGAGGCCTATGAAAGGAGGTGATAAGAGGGTCTGAGCCGGGGCTCCCGGGGGGCTCAGCTGATTACGTGCGCGGCTCTTGATCTGGGCTCAGGTCATGATCTTGGCCCGAGTCAGGCTCCAGGCTCAGTGGAGAGTCTGCTTGGGGATTTTCTCTCCTGCTGCCCCTTCCCCTGCTTGCACATGCACTCTCTCTAAAATTAATTAATTAATTAATTTTTAAAAAAGAGGCTCTGAGCTATTCTGGGAGGGGCATCGGGGAGGACTTAACCCCAAATGGATTGGGTCAGCATTGGAAAAGACTGGGACAAAGAGCAGACAAGAGAAAGGGATTCCAAGCAAAAGGAAAGTAGCAGAGTAGCATGTGTCAAAATTCATAGTGTGGGAAGGAGCAGGAAAAGTGTAGCGTACGTGGGAAGCGTGTCCATGAGCAGAAGAGAGAGTTGGGAATGGGCACCGGGGCACAAACAATGAGCCAATGTCTGTGGCCTCCTCTGCGTGTCTCGTGTCCGGCCATCTCTCCACACCTTCCCTCTGCACTTGGACCAATGAAAGACAAGAATCCTCCTGAGGTCAGGAATCATTTAATGAACACATACCTTGTATACAGCAAAAGATGTGGAAACCGGTGGTGTGTCCAATTGTAGGTTTGATAAAGGAGCAAGAGGTGGGGCGAAGGAATTGTGTTCAGTCCAAGACTAGATGAGAAGCTCTCTCAGGACTTGATCACGGCTGGAATTAGATGTCAGGGAGGTGGAAGGTGCGGCGACAGAAAGAGGGCACTTTGTTGAAGCAACTGATGTGTGGGGTTTGTGTAAGTATCTGAAAATATGGGGGGGGTGGCCTAGCTGAGAAAGCACTGATTCCCACCATCCCCGCAGGCTGACTCTGCTCTGGGACGGACTCCGTTATTCTGTCCCGTTTGTGGGACTGTGTCTTCCATTGTTTGAAGGAAAGTAGATTTTTTTGCGTGCTTAATGGTTTTCAATACAAGATGAAGCATTTTATATATATATATATATATATATGACACTTATTTGTCCTTTATTAGCTGTGCTGATTAATCTCTTAGTACTTGATTTTTATTTCTTCGCTGAGTAAATATATTTCTTGAGAGCCCCTATGAGGCAGGCACTGAACTAGGCTCTGGGTTCCTTTGGTCTGGCAGCCCTACCAAGGTAATAAACTTGGTGTTGGACCCCATTCTCTGTATCCATGTACCCACACCATTGTTCTCTCGCTGGACTTCTCCTTGTTCCCAAGAGCAGGATCACAGCACTTCTGGAATGGGATTACTTTAAAGGCTTTGCAGGTTTTGCCATAGAAGTATCAGCACATTTGCTTTGGGGGTCATTACCTCTACCCCACTGAGCCATCTAAGTCATATACTATGTGTAGCGTATGAATTAAATACCTCTTCTTAGGTTACTCAGGATATGAATTCCAAACCCTATGGAACCCTAATGGCTTCAGGGAGGTGTCCCCAACCTATGTCAAAGGAAAAATCATGTTGAAACTAGAGTTTTCTCTAGCCAAAATTATATTTTAATGTAAAGGACCTAAAAAGTGATTGTCTGGTATTAATCAGCACGACTCATGACCAGAAGATTTGCAAAACAAAGACACCCATCAAAACACTATTTTGGAAATTGTATTTAATAAGAAAACACATAAATAAAGCCAGGAAATGATTCAGGGTAAAAGGTAAGTAAGAAGGAACGACAACATTAATTAGGCCTGTGACTGTCTCAACAATAAACCACACCCTGACTGAAAAAAACCAAAATGGAGAGTAGATTAACCCCCAGACTGAGGAGCAGTGAGGAGATATTGCTGATGAGCTCATGAGGTTACTTGTCCTCAGGAGATGATGGGAACACACATGTTAAAATACTGACCAAAAAGAAGAGAAGGAAGCACAGAGTAAGGGTACAGATTGAAATAATGATTTCCACAGAGACTATGTCATTAACTAACTGGAATTAAAATTAAAACTTAATGGGGGCACCTGGGAGGCTCAGTCGGTTGAACGTCTGACTCTTGATTTCGGCTCAGGCCATGATCCTGGGGTCACGAAACCCAGCCCTGCATCAGGCTCCACTCTGAGCGTGGGGTCTGCTTTAGATTCTCTCTCTCCCCCTCTGCCCCTCCCCCCGCTCACGCTCTCTCTCTCTCAAATAAATAAATAAATAAAACTCAATAAAAAAAATTTGAAATAAACATGGCCCAAGTTAGCCAAAATAACACATTCAAAGAAAACACGTATATTCCTTTGTATTACTAAAAATAGTGTGATGCATTGTGTAGTTTATTTTTCTCTCTCTTTATATATATACACACATATATAAATACACACACACACACACATATATACTTACAATATTTATATTAGGAGTTGGGAAAACTGAATGGAAAATTGGACAAATCCCTCCTTATGTTTCAAGATTTTAGCATGTCTCCAACTTATTAAATAAGCAAACTAAAGAAAAAAAACTCAGAAAATGTTGTAAGTTGACCACCGGAGTCAAAAAGGTCAAACGAAAAACTTCACGTACTACTTGGGAAATTCTAAAGCCTACATTCAAGTGTTACCTTCCTCTCTTGCACACCGGGCACGGCTGTGTACCAGGCTCTGCAGAAAGACTAAAGCATTTCACAACGTGGGGAACAGATTGAACTCTGGCCACTTCCTTCCTGGGAACCCCCATCACCAGATGTGCCTCTGCCTCGGAGGAGCCCGGGGGGCCCGTCTGCCACAGCGCCTAGGACAACGCTAGGCCGCCTTGTGTTTGAGTGAGTGTGCCCGTGAACCTGAGAAAGGTTCTGCTGTGTGTGTGTGTGTGTGTCCTCATGCCTTGTGAAATTGGGATAATACCCCGGAGTATAGTTTGTGCCCAGATGTGTTTCTTACTTCACATCATTGCCGACATACCTTTTCCATCCCAGCCCCTGTCCCCTCCCCCAGAAGTTCCTGGGCCCCCTCCCGGCCGGAGAGCCAAAGCCCACTTCTAATTGGCAGCTCAGGCTATAAACCCCCGCAGAATGAATTTGAAAATCCGCAACAGTCAAATGGTGTCTTCAGGCCTCAGAGGTGGTAGCCCGCGGATTATCTCTTCTATTCCCAAGTAAATGAAGGGTTAGGACGAAACCACAGCGGTTTTCACTTTTCTGAACACAGTTGAATCCCTCCCCCCACCCCAAGAACCAGACCAAATTCTGCCCCTTGTGAACTTGGGGAGACAAGCTGAGCACGGGGTTCCGTCCACATGGAGAGCGTCACAGGGCACATCCAAGGCCAAGCTCCTCCCCTGGGACGTGGATCCTGAGGCCTCCGTGAGAAACAGAGAATCACTGCTCGTTGTCGCAGGAAGAGAGATCGGTGGGGACCCCACACGCAGACCTGTTGTTAGGGTCTCCTGAAGGACAGAGGGAAATGAAACGTTTTGAAAGATGACACGGCCAAGGCAGTGGCTGGAGGGCCAGCTGCGTCCAGCTGCGTCCGGCTTCGCTGTCCTTCAGGCCAGGAGTGTGTCCTTAGGAAATAATTTGAGGCTCCTCCCATCGATGTCTAGAGCTTTCAGTTTCATCAGCCAGAGAAACTGAACTTTCCTTCCTGGAAAAATCTTAGTCACGGTGGAAAATTACAGCCAAGTTTTTTTTTTCTTAGCTTTTTTGTTGTTGTTGTCGTTAAAAAAAATGGTCTGCAGCTGCCAGGAGTCTCAGCACTGGGGTTTTCTTCTGCGGGACAGACTTGAATGTGCATCAGCATATAGCAACGCCCTTCTCTGGGGCTCTGATTTCAAAGGGGAGCAGGGAGTCACCCAGCCACCTTCCCCCCCCCCCCATTCTTTCTCCTTCGACCCCTCCGGGCCCCTGGGGCAGAGGTCTGTCGTGGCCCCACTTGGGCATACCTGCTGGACGGTGGGCTGTAAAGATCCTTTGTTTCAATGCTACAGACACACAGACAGGGGCCTGGGGAAGGTACGGGAATCCTTCCTAGAGCATTTGTAAATGAATTGGGCCCTGCTTAGCTGTCTGCCTTTGCCTGGGGGCCTTTCCTTCAGGGACCGAATTTCAGTGTTAGCCTTGCCTTTCTTGGCTAATAGAGAGGAAACAACCGTGTAAAGTGTGTAATTGGCTTCTAGAAGTATGATAACGAGGCCTTTCAGAATTTGAAAAAACACCCAGACTCTAAAAGGGTTGAAGTCCTGAGGAATACTTTTTTTTTGTTTTTGTTTTTGTTTTTTAGTTTTGTTTTTTTATTCAATGAAGGGCACAGGAGACACCCTAGAGAATCTGAAGATGTCAAATAAATGGAAGGACTCAGCAGGCAGTCCTGTTGTAACCCGGCGTGTGATCTTCAGGAAGGATGAGGCCATCGCTGGAAAGGGAGCCGCTCGAAGACCAGCTAAATTTGGCACATGATGTGAAGTCATCCAAAGGAGAAAAAAACTTGCTGCACCCGTCTACACCAGGGGGATGGAGAAGTGGAAGTCTGAATTTGGAAACCATCTGGATAATTCCACCAAAGCAGCAGTAAGTCAGCGAAAACCAAAGGGGACCTGCCAGGAAGACAGACTTGTGTGGGTTTCCGTGACTCTGTATCGCAGACTTTAACTCTGCTGAGATGGGTGCACGGGGCTGGTCTTCAGAATGTGGAGAGGGACCCTGGGGAGGCTATTCCTCACCAGGTAGAGACTTGCTCTGGAAGAATGATCTCTTCTGCACACAGAAGAATAAAGGTGAAGTGAAGGGACTGTCCCTAAGAGACAAGCACAGCAGGGTTATGAAGCTGCTGATTATACAAGCGTTAGTTGAGATGACAGCAAGTGTGCAAATAGTTTTGTGATTTCAAACCCTCCTTCCAACTATAATTAATCAGAGTCGACAGTCCTGAATGTTTAATCATTTGCTTAACTGTTGAATGTATTTCCACCCTAGGCAATAGCAGCCAATCTATTTCTTATTCTGAAGGCACGTCACAACCCGAATCCAAGCTTGGTTGGAAATGCATTATTTAAACGAAAACAAAATGACTATTGATACCATTCAGTTGGGCTTAAAAAGATTGTATCTCACATACACAAATATCGACTGTTCTTTTGTCATTGACCATGATGGCAAAAAATAGATAATCATAGCTGATTAAATGCTAGGCTTGCTTAATGAATCTTTTTCAACAGAACTTTCAGGGAGATGTTTTGAGGGAATGTGTAAAAATAGGGCCTCCAATCCATACCCGGCCAAGTGGGAAGACTTCACCACCATCGAGAGAGAGTCAGAAGATAGTCCCGGTTGTTTGTATTCAATAACCAGCCAAAGCTCCCTTTGGCAAGTCAAGACTTCTAATTCCGTGTGTTGGAGAAGAAAACCGAGCAAACATTGGAGGGCTTGTCTTATGAACTTGAACAACCCATTCACAATTGTTCCTGAAGTTTATATTATTGATCTTGGAAATCTTGTTTGCTCTCTAGATAAAAGAATAATAAATTTAAATATACCTTTAATCACTTAAGTGGCCAAGGAAAATAAAAATAGTGAAAAAAAAAAAAAGAAAGAAAGAAATTAACAAATAAAGCCCACCTTGCATAGCATTGAAATTGAAGACTGACGACCACGGCAAGCCACAAACAACAATTGCTTTTCATGGTCACAAGTGTGCACCGGGCCGAGAGGCCAACTCACAGTGTCCATTTCCAAAAAACGAGTGCTGTGTTCTGAGGAGTGAGACAGACTTGCTAGTAGACCCCCGTGCGTCCCCGAATGCCTCAGTCTCAGCGCTGTTCTTACAGCCGTGGCCTTGAGCGTGAACGAGCAGGACTTGTCGACGTCAGAGCTGCAGGAGGCAGTGTGCCAACAGACACCCTGCGGGGAGACCGGCTCGCCCTCCTCGTCCTCTCTCCACTGCGGCCTGGGATCACACGAGCCGCATCCGAATGCTTTGTGCAGAGAGAGTTGCCTCATCTTTAGAAGGAAGAGTGCAAACCAAGGATGGAAAACAAGTCCATGGAGACTGCCGGCCACGTCCTCAGACCAGGAATACTTAAGAGCGGTGTGAGCTTGGGGCGCCCGGGGGTGCAGTCGGTTAAGCATCCGACCCTTGGTTTCAGCTCAGGCTGTGATCTCGGGGTCCTGTCGGGCTCTGTGCTCAGCACGGGGTCTGCTTGAGATTCCCTCTCTCTCTCCCTCTGCCCCTCCTGCTCATTCTCTCTCTCTCTAATAAGTAAATCTTAAAAAAAAAAAAAAAGAATAGTGTGAGTATGACACCACCCTGGGCAGTCACCTGTGTGATTGGACCTTACTTGTGTCTGACTTCTCATCGATGTGACCAATCTGCCAGAACCCAGGAAAGCACTTTCCCAGGGAAGTGAATCAGCAGTAATAGATTTCTATAGGAAAGGAACAATAGTACCAACGGGATGCAGCCTGAAAGAAATTGTACAACTACTAGCAGTGACGTAATAGGACAATGGAGAATGTAAGCATGGCCATTATGGATGTAACTGTAACACAGGGTTTGAAAGGTCATACTCCACGAGATTACTATCGTTTTTTGTTTTTGTTTTTGTTTGTGTGTGTGTTTTTTTTCAAAGATTTTATTGATTTGACAGAGAGAGAGAGATCACAAGTAGGCAGAGAGGCAGGCAGAAGGAGAGGGGGAAGCAGGCTCCCTGCTGAGCAGAGAGTCCGATGTGGGGCTCGATCCCAGGACCCTGAGATCATGACCTGAGCCAAAAACAGAGGCTTTAACCCACTGAGCCCCCCAGGTGCCCCGAGATTACTATCGTTTTAAATGCACTTCAGGACATCCATGCATTTTACATTTTACTCCTTAAATCTATTTCTCCCTCTCCAGTGCACCTGTAAGATGATCATAAAGTCTTAAAAAAAATAAAATAGGCTACAGAATATTGATTAATGTAGGATGCCATTTTCAGAAAAAATTATGTGCATCCTATGCAGTGAGAATTGGAAAGGGTGCACATGTGGTTATCTGGTTGTTGGAATTTCAGGTAAGTTACATTTTGCTTCAGTGATTTGCTTCAGTGATTTGTGGTCTGGATTTAGTCATATTTTGCTAAGATAATTATGTATTAATTACAAAGAAAGAAAGTAAAAAAGAAGGAAAAGAAAGAGAAGAAATGATAAAAAATTGTAGCTGATAGTTTTGCCATTCTGGCCCACGGTAATCTTGTCCCTTTTCTTGTGTGGAATACAATGCTGTCCTTTCGCACGAGGGGTCATTGGTATTTCAATGACCTATTAGACTGGTTTTTATATTTGTGGGACATAGCAAGAATCTGGCAAATCCAGGTTTCAGGGAAATATAATCAGAACTAATAAGATCATGCAAGTATAAAATGCAGTTTACTCTATGTCATTTCCAGGTGTTTGTGTGTAGTTTTTCTTCTGCCTGGATTTCCCTAGACCCTTAAATGCTTTTCCTTTTCCCCATACTTTCATGTAGGTCTCTGTGTATGTGACTGGACATCCTTTGATCTCAGTTTATGTATTACTTCTTGCCTTGATCAGATGACCCTCATGTATGCTTCACTGGACCCTGTGAAATTCTTATCTTGGTACTTGGTGTTGTTTCGTTAGACAACTGTATTTATTGAGAGCACACTCTGAGGAGGTTCTGAGCTGGTAACTTGGATAATGTACCTTAAAAGACAGAAAGGGCACGTCTACTCTTGAAGCTTATAGTGTGGGCGAAATGACGACTAATAATTAGAGTTGTCACAAGTGGTAGAAAAGGAAAAAACCAAGATCCTATACAAGTGAATAGAAGGAAGACTTCTAGCCCAAGACAGGACCTAAGGGAGGACTTCCTGAGAAGGAGACATTAAGTTGGGAACCAGAGGATGAAAAGGATCGACCAAGTTAGGTTTGCGAGAGTCCTTCAGTACAAGGAAGCAGTGTATTGAAGAAACTGAGTAGAAAGCAAAGAGAAGACCCTCGAGAGACTGAGCCAGTAGACAATGAACCCACTGCCGTGCTCATGTATATTTGTGTGGATGCTGCATAGTTTTCTCCTTCTGCCAGGAAACCAAAACTTCCTGAGGTCAGAAATGTCAAATTCACCAAGGGATACGGAGTGTATGCATTTGATTAAATGATAATTGGAGTTATTTTTGCCGAAGATGAAATGAGATACTATTTTAAGATTCAAACACAATAATTTGTTTTAACAAAAATGGAGCAAAGGAGGAATAAAAATAGAGTATCTTATTTAAGAGAAAATGCCCTTGTGAACATGTGATCTCTAACCCAGATCTTCCTCTACAAAGTCCCTGAAAGTCTTACCCCACCGAACTTCCCTATAAGAGTTGAGACCTTGAGATAGTCGTTAGAAATGGTTGAAATCACTGTTTGTTTTTAAGAGTAGAAAGATAAATTGGTGAAAATCTCTGGAAGTTAAAGTGCAGAATGTTAAAATCTTGTGAAATCCTGAGAAATGAAATATTTTGAAAGATTACAATGGAAAAATCATACTAATTGAGATGATTTAAAGTGTTGGCTGGTGTGGGCTCTGTCACAGTGGGCCATGAGATGGTTTTCTCCCCTTTTCTCCCACAAAAAGTTTTGAAAGTAGGAGGTGATGTGGAGACTCCGCCCATCAATGTTTGCAGCTTTAGATATTATTAGGAAGACAGCAGTTTCCTTCTTGCAAATATCTTACTCAAAATGAATAACAGGATAGCAGAAATACCCTCTTTTGGTCTTGATACACATTCATAGCCGAAAAGAGTTATATTAGACCTTTCTCATCCAGGAAACTTGAATGTGAGTTAGTAGAAACCAAGTGCCTTATATTAGATCCAAATGGGAAGGTGAGTCACCCAATTGCTTGTCTCTCCTTCCTTGTTCTCAGAATGGCTGTGGCAGGAGGAGACCTTGGGAGAAGCATGTGTCATGGCCCGCCCTAGATGGCACATCCTGGGTGGAGGAAGGTCTTTTTTTAACTCCTTGAAGTTTCAGTAACGTGTGACATGTTCTCCTAATTATTATTATTTTAAAATTTTATTTATTTGACAGAGAAAGACACAGCAAGAGAGGGAACACAAGTGGGGGGAGTGGGAGAGGGAGAAGCAGGCTTCCCACCATGCAGGGAGCCTGATGCAGGGCTCGATCCCAGAACCCCAGGATCTGGACCTGAGCTGAAGGCAGATACTTAATGACTGAGCCCCCCAGATGCCCCCATGCCCCGTTCTCCTAATTATTAACAGCTGGCGCTCCTAGAACTAAATAACAGAGGCACAGCACCATGAATATGTGAACTTCCTGGAATTTTTCAATGGTTGCCTTCTTGACTGTGCTTGGGATCCATTATTTCAGTGGTTGAACTTCATTATTAGCCTTGCTTTTCTCAATTACACAAAGAAAACACAAGTGAGTAATGAGCTCATACGATCACAGTGAAGCTTTCATATTCCCAAAGAGCATTGAGCTTGTGGAAGGGCTGAGGATCTGAAAAACACTTTTCATTTCCATTAGGGATAAGGAATGCGCTTTGGGGAACTCTAATGCCAAGAAATCAAGTGAGTGGAACCCATCGGGAGTAGGAATTGTGGTAAGCTATTATCTGGGCTACCAGGATGAGGCCACGACTACAAACAGGGTCCCCAAGTAACAGGTAAACATGGCGATTGTCTGCGGTCATCTGAAGGAAGAAACTGATGGGGTTAATCCAGGCAAGTGACATGGAAGAGAAGAGGCAGTCTAAATTTGCCACTGTTTTACTTTACTGGAGCGTGAAGTCAGAGACCAGCAAGGACGATCTGGCATGAGTCCTACAAAAACCCGTGAGTTTTCTATGATTCTTTATTGCAGACGTTAGTGTTCCTTATAAGTTGCACTGGGCCAGTCCTAAGAGTAGAGAGGAATAGGGGTGTCCAGTGACTCAGTCTGTCTGACCCTTGATTTCAGCTCAGGTCATGATCTCAGGGTCATGGGATTGAGCCCCGAATAGGGCTCCAAACTCAGTGAGGAGTGTGCTCAAGATTCTCTCTCTCCAACTCCCTCTGCCCTTCCGCATTGCTCCCCTACCCCAACTCTCTCTATCTCCAAAATATATAAATCTTAAAAAAAAAGAGTAGAGAGGAAAATTAGGAACCTCAGAGACGGTCGAGTGAAAAACCCTACTCAGTCAGGTTGAGGCTTGGTTTGGGTCTAGAGCTGTCTGTCCGTGGTGTGAGGTTTACCCCTGATGCGCAGCCTCCCTGCCCGGTTAGTTGGTTGCCCAGGTTGGAAAGACCTGTCTCTGGTGGAGTAACATCCACCAGCCGGCACATGTGGTCCTCCGCTCCGGGCTCACCCCGCTGGGCAGCCCGGGTGGGGGCAGCCAGGACTCAGCCGGGAGCCAGGCCCCTGTGCGGAGCTCTCTCCTCTAGATGCCGACTGTGTGGG
>JAQQSY010005011.1:0-11941 GCA_028646535.1 Procyon lotor | reverse complement strand
GAAGGCTCAACTTAATAACAACTAATCGCAGGAAACTGGTAATAAGTAGAAATCCAGATGATGAGGAAAAGCGATATCAATTTAAAAGACAATTCTTTTAAGAAGGGCTAGTTCAGGGGCACCTGGGTGGCTCAGTAGGTTAAAGCCTCTGCCTTCGGCTCAGGTCATGATCTCAGGGTGCTGGGATGGAGCCCCGAGTCGGGCTCTCTGCTCGGTGGGGAGCCTGCTTCCCCCTCTCTCTCTGCCTGCCTCTCTGCCTACTTGTGATCTCTCTTTCTGTCAAATAAATAAAATAAAATAAAAAAAGATTAAAAAAAAAAAGAAGGGCTAGTTCAAAGCTAATCTTCGTTACCTCCCTCAGAACTGAGTCATACATTTCTAGTACAAATGAGTCTTGATTGTCAAGGTATTTGTAATAGGCAGTATGTGGCAGTGAAAGTGAGCTGTTCTTCTCTCTCAGGTCTCCAACCCACACTTCACACACTCCCACATGCACCACACACACACACACACACACACACACACACACGGCTCTGTGGGCCACACACAGCACACACAGCCCTCACAGCACAGAAAACACACACAGCACTCCACACGCGCCCATACATTTTCATGACAACACACACACACACACACACACACACACACACACACACACAGAGTCGTGCCTTAGAAACCTGGAAATGAGGGCAATAACGTTTCCTATTGAGATTTAAAAGAACCCATGCTTAAAGGTTCAAAGTTGAGATCTACTACCTTGCCTCAAAGCCCTGTTTTCAAAATCCCAGAGCAAGATTCACCAGGGGCACTTACCGAAAATACAGTTTAGGTCCTGCCTCAAATTCTGAAGAGAATTCTTAGGAGGGGCCTGAAATCTCTGGGTTAAACATGCCTCCTCTTTGAAAGGATGGTTCTCTCCACAGGCTTGTCTAACCTGAGTGAGGCAGGGTCTGATTTACCTGACACTGGCGAAGCTTTTGTTCAGGACCCACATTGGCCAGCCACTGTGAAGGCCCTCCATGTTCTCCCTCCCGGAGGTACAAGGAGACACTGTTCTCTGGCCCAGCTTTGGGGTGAAGGGGCCCTTCTAAGGTGAGAAGCAGAGCGCCCCTCCCTCCCCCCCAGCACTATCTCTGCTTTCCTGGACCATCTGTGGCGACTGGGCTTTGTGGATCTGGGAACATCCTAGCACTAAGTTAACCCCAAGGAAAAGATCTAGACCAGAAGCTGCCTTATGGCTTTGAGGCTTCCATGACCCAGGTTCATGGCTGCCTTGTCCACTTCCTCCCCACGGGGCTGCAGGGACAAGGGTGGATAGGGAAGTGGGACAAGGGACAAGGGGCTGATGTTCTTGCAGGAGCAGCTACAGCAGCAGGAGTGGGGTCTATGGGATCAAACGGCTCAGGGTTTTCTTCCTAACCCGCCCCCCCCATTCATTCCCTAATGCCTGAGCGAGAAACAAGGTGGAAGATACAGATATGGCATTACAATAACAACCTGAGAAACTAAAATAAACTTCTAAACCTCTGTAATAAAAGACAAATTTTGATATGGTGGGTCAGAGGAAAGACTGAATATCTTTCTTTTCTCTATATAGGAAATGATATTGCAGGACTGTAATTATATGAAGAAGGGATCAAAAATGTAGGGAGAATATTAAATGGTGAGTTAGGCAGTTAGTTAATATTAATACAAATAGACGTTTTTTGTAGATTCAGTGTTGATTTTGACATTTACCAGCTTCCTAAATTTGTGGATGTTTGTGATTTCTTTTGTCATTCTAAGTAGATAATCACTTTTATACCTAATCTTATATTCTAAACGCCCCCCTGCCCGGCCCCAGGGAATCACCAAATCATATAAACTCTAGTACCAACCAAACCTGGATCTATCCGTGGAATTATACAAAAAGAATAATCACACAATCTTTGCCAGATTCCATCAAAGAGCTCTTTATCCAGGAAAGACGCTGCCTTGCCCAGCTCGTGTGAGTTTCCCTGTTGCTTCTCAGAAATACCATTTGTGTAGAATGAAGCCTGTGTCTGCCCAGCAGAATGGGGTTCCATTAAATAACCAAATCATATTCCACGTTCATCCGGCCACTGCCTAATGATTTGACTTTCCTGGTAGTTTTCTAAGACGAGAGAATCTGCTGGTCAGTTTAGTGGAGTGTGTCATTGGTAGACACTTGCTGTATATTAAATATGTGGTTTATTTATCAGTTCATTGTGAGCTTTGTGTGAATTTGTGTGTGAATTTGTGTTCTTAACAGTAAAGCCATCGTGGGGCACGAAACCAAATTCCTAAGCTGGAAAGGCTGTTGTGAGGCAAATATTGAACTATGTCGTCTATACCAGGGGAAACACTACCTTATAAAGAACCTGTTTGCACCATAAGAATGTGCAGAACATGCCATTCCAGTAAAAACTGTTCCAAGATACAGTTTCAGTTTTCTTTGTGTGATGCACCCATTTTCCTCTGAATCCTTATATGTTATGAAAGTAGAGAGGCCTTTTGTCAAATTATTTCATAATTCAGTTTGTAACTTTAAACTGAAAATCAATTATTATTTTTTCTTTTGTTCTTTTTCAGAAATTCAAAAGGTATCGTTCTTTACAGTTTTCATATGATGTGCAGGAACTATCCTATTGAAATATGTTGCTTTAACACATGTCACAGCCAAACAATATTTTTCCCCCTCAGATTAGGAAAACGTTTCAAGAAAATTCAAATGTAGTCTCAAACTGTGCGTGCTTCTTTTCAAAACCAGTACAAGTGCTGACAACTCACATCCAAGTACCTCTGAGGACATTATTACTAATTATCATTAATAATATTAATTAATATTATTTATTAATTATAAATAATTACAACCAATATCATATTAATATCACATTAATATAATCAATACATGAATTAATTATAATATATTATATAATTTATAACATATATAATAATATAATATATAATATATATTAATATAATTAATACACAAATGGTATTTCTGAGAAGCAACAGGGAAACTCACACGAGCTGGGCAAGGCAGCGTCTTTCCTGGATAAAGAGCTCTTTGATGGAATCTGGCAAAGATTGTGTGATTATTCTTTTTGTATAATTCCATGGATAGATCTAGGTTTGGTTGGTACTAGAGTTTATATAAATAATAATAATTATTAATTATTATTATATTATTAATTTTTACTAATTACAACTTTCCTGATGGTGTGTTTAGTTTCTTTCATAGTCCATTTAGAAATTCTTTCAGCCTTAGGATACGAGGAGAAATTTAACTCAAAAGACATAATATTTTAGTGCTGCCACCATCCAAAAACAGGAAGGGTCCCTACTGTGAAAACAGTGATGCCCCACTTGGGTATGGCTTTGGGGTTGTCCATTGTCCAGTATCTTTGTCAGGAGTTATATGAAGAAAACACAATCTATGATTTCTCCCTGTGGTTGAATGAAGTCATGAGAAAAGGAATCTTTCTATGGTTGTGTAGCTAAAAATTCAGGTGCATCTGCTTCACAGGCCAAGAAAACATCTGCTGACAAAACATCCAGCTGTCTCCATATTTTCACGACATGGATCACTCAGTTCCCAGCCACTTTCCTGTTACCTCTCTTACGTCAAAGTAATATATGGTGCTTTTTTTCTCCCCAAACACAATGTTGTTAATAAAAGTAAGAATAATGACATTTCTCTTTAGGTAAATTGTGTGTATTGTCAAAACCTGCTATTGCCTTTCTAATTTATGAAAATCACAAGTGGTTCTTTGTATATATGACAGTTGAGAAATATAGTAAATCTGATCTTCTTTTGACTTATGGAGACTAGAGGCTAGGAATGAAGGCTTATGAAACCCAATTCTGAGGGCAAAATTCCTTTCCAATGCTTTTTGAGAAAATGCAGAAGGTCATGTTTATTTCAACTTAAGGGCCAGTCACTTTACAATTCTGGCTAAATCCAATTTTTCCTTATTTCGAAAGTATATTTCTAAGGAGGCAGTAGTAGATTTTTTTTTTTTTTTAGTTATGGCTTTGTTTTGTGAAATATTATAGTTACTTTATTAGGAATTTATTGGTAGAATTTCTGTGGAATATTTAAAACTACAAGAAAGAGTTCAAACTGTTAAAAATATATTTAGTCTTACAAATAAGGTTAGAAATAATGTATACTGATGGGAGATGAAATTATAATTGGACTAAGAGCCTACAAAGTCCTTTAAAAATTAAATTTTCTTTAGTTTTTGTATGACATGAGGACATGTCTTATGATCCAAGAAATGTCATGAAACTATTAAAATACGCAAGTCACTTTTATACCCAAAATACTAACACATCAAAGTAATTGAAATCATACAGCGCCCCCCGTTTTTCTCACATGCACACAAGATTATACACACTTCTATGAAGTGTGGCGCACCTTAAGGACAAGGTGATCGGGATAGGTTCCAGTTCATCAAAAGTGTGGCAAGCCCTGAAATGATGTGACATGAGATGAGCATTGTTTAGGAAATTTATTTTCTCACAGCCTTCACCTCTCTTGGGCTGTGATTCTAACACTGCTCTGTGCCTCCTGTCTTATCTTTGGTTTACTCACTGCAATGTGAGGATTGGCCCCCCGGGGTTCTTTGGGCTTTGGGCCCTTTGGACTGCAGCAATTCCCCTGGGACTGATAGCAGAAGCATGCCTCCTTCGGGCTCTTCCCCAGGGACTTAGCCTTTTCTTCCCTCTCCCTGCTCCACCCCCACACACCTGCGCACACAGATCTGTGTGCGGCCTTGGGAGCAGCTTTAACTGAGTGAGGTCCAGCCTATCCCATTTTTGTTCCAAAGTGGGAGAAACGATCCACAAAAATCACACCCCTTTCCTGGTCCTGGCTGTACTTCTACCACCCTGCTTTGTTTTTCTTGATCATTGATGGAGTTAGTTGTATAAATGCAGTCATATTTCTAAGGAGATATGTGTGTGTGTGTGTGTGTTCTGAAGGACCAGTTACATAATTCAGCCATTTTAAAGAGAGATATCATTCTGCCAGTTCCTAGTTAGTTCCTATGCAATTTTGAGAATCCATTTAGGTCTTTTTGAACTATTTAGATATAAAAACAGTAAAACATTGCTATAAGAAAGGACTTGTAGAAATCTGTCCAAGTAGAGGAGTTTGCCCATCTTCAGAGGAATAAAATAAGGTTGTCATTGTTCTACATGTGTCTTATGGAGCACACTGATTTTTTAATACATTTTTAATATATCAGAGGAGATTCTACTTACTTTACAAAGAAGCATACCTACATGTCAATGGAAATAAGATTCCAGAGTGATAGATTTTGATTAAACAGATACTATAGTCAAAGCTTTTCAACATTTTGAAAGTGGTCTCCAACCAAAATTTTACACAGAAACAAAATGTGGATCTCCTCTGATGGGGGTGAAGGGTGGTCATGGGGTCAATGGAACACAACTGGCCCCTCCAACGATGGCCGCCATCACTCCTTTAGAGTGTCCAGTGCTCTTCACATCATGATTTGAAAACTATGTATTAGTCCAACCTTTTCACTTTACAGAGGACTCTGCGGCATGGAGTTTTAAGTGACATTTCGAGAACATCCCAGGTAATTTGTGACAGAGACATGGGTTGAATCCCATGTTTCTTACTCATAGATTAGGGCTTCTTTCATCATGACACAGACTCTTACATGTCTACCTGTGGATCATAGTATAAATACTCTGTAATCTATGATTTTAATGGAGGAACAGTATTTTCCAACTGTCTCTTAATTTCCAAACAATTCCCCAACTCAGTTTTTTGAACCATTTGAGTAAAGAGGCTGAGCCCATCAGATATTTGATCAAAAAATATTCCATGAGTTTACGTAAAGTCTCTTTTATTTAAATTAGTTCCGAATTAAATTATTCCAAGGGTGGCAAAGAAAATATAAATAGCTTAAAAGCATTTCTGCATTTATCCAAAGACCAAGTTGGCTGCTAGTTGGCAATTTTAAGCTGATAAAGAATAAAGACCACCCTATTTTAAGCTCTTTATCCAATTAGCTGTTTAAAATGATTTCACAGCTCAGGCAAGAAGGCTAGCTGGGTAAACAGAATATTCACAAATAAATTCTGTAGAGTCCAGTGTAGAAACTGAAGAAACTAGGGGAATGTTTGGCCTTATGACAACTGCAGAGTTTGAGTCAAAAATAAAAGTACTGCTAGTGATTCCCCATTGACTCAGGGAGTGGCTGCCCAGCCCTGGAAGTCATTTCTTTGTGTTCTGTTTTTTGAGGTTTGAGCTCTATTCTAAAAAAGAAACATCGAATGCTTGTAGCAGGGCATTGAGTTTATGTTTAAAAATTTTTTTGGAAAGACTATAACTCCATCATTTTTCTTTTTTTTAATTTTAATTTTACTTATTTATTTGACACAGAGAGAGAGAGCACAATCAGTGGGAGCAACAGGCAGAGGCAGAGGGAGAAGGAGAAGCAGGCTCTCTGCTGAGCAGGTAGCTCAGTGGGGGCCTCCGTGACCTGAGCGGAAAGCAGACGCTTAACAGACTGAGTCACTGAGGTGCCCCTCTTTTTAATTTTTTTAAGATTTATTTATTTCGGGTGCCTGGGTGGCTCAGTTGGTCTTAACCTAAATAAATAAATCTTAAAAAAAATAAAGAGGGGTGCCTCTGACCTCTTCCCCCTCATGCTCTCTCTCTCAAATAAATAAAATCTTAAAAAAAATCTATTTATTTAGGGGTGCCTGGGTGGCTCAGATGGTTGGGTGTCAGCCTTCAGTTCAGGTTGTGAGCTCCAGGTCCTGGAATCTAGCACCACATTGGGTTCCCAGCTCAGCGGGGAGTCTACTTCTCCCTCTCCCTCTGCATCTCCTCTTGCTTGTGCTCTCTCTGTCTGTCTCTCTCTCTCTCAAGTGAATAATAAAATCTTAAAAAAAAATTTATGTATTTTAGAGAGAGATAGAGAGTGGGGGGAGGAAGAGGGAGAAGGAGAGAATCCTAAGCACACTGCCCAATGGGTAAGGAGCCCCATGTGGGGCTTGAGCACAGGACCCTGAGATTATGACCCGAGCTGAAATCAAGAGTTGGAGGCTCAGCCAACAGAGCCACTCAAGTGCCCCCTCCATCAACTTTATTACTAGTCACTTCCAGTTGGTCATTTTTGCCTATGGGGAAAAAGCACAGATAGGTGGATTTTCTTATTGCGATCAGAGAGCACCCTTGCAGACTCCTCAAAGCAAAAGATTTCCTCATTTGGGGCTCCACATTGTTTGTTCTCTAAGCAAAGTAATCCCCACAGTCTGCTAACACATTCCCTTCATGATTTCATATGAAATCATTATGTCTGCCTGGAGTCCCTGACTCATTTAGCGGTATCAAGATGTAAGTGCATTGGGAATGACATCCTCCTCCTTTTTATTTTACTCTGACAGCACACGTGTACAAAGGCAGGTGTGACTGAGGGAGTCCTTGGCCCTTAGCATCATTGCAGTGAGCCTACGATCAATTGACCATTGCACACTGCTGCCTTACAACAGGTGGGAGTAGGGGAAGATGGGCTGCTGGTAAAATTATTATTAAGGGCGAGGCATTGCATCATCTTAGACATAATAAAATGCTTCCTTTGTGAAAGGGTGTAGACCTTAGAGGCAAAGTCCATGGGCATTGGAAAGTGGCAGGGCTGGCTTAGCAAGATGGGAAAGTGGGAAGAACTCAAATATTGTATTTAATGTCTCTTTCTTGTTCCCTTTCTCCCTAGATATCCAGCCTCTCGTAACTGCCCTACTCTCTTTACTTAGAGGATTTTTTTCCCTTTACTACTCTACCCATAGACATGGACCCTGTACAATGAATATCCTCCTTGAGATCTTTAGGTGACTTTTGCTCTCCCTTCATTCTGCTAGGAAGATTTTCAGTTATTTTGGGTTAAAGTACTCAAATACAATGGTTTAACAATAAGCAATGTGGTGAGGGATAAGCTGAATGAATTTTACCAGTAAGCAGGCCTGGGATCAATGATTCGCCTTATATTTTTGGTGTGTCTTTGGACAAATTCTTTGAACTATTTGAGTCTTGTCTGTAAAGATTGGGTAATAATTTAAAACTCACAGGGTCATTTTGAAGATTAGGTGAGGTGTGATATATAAAGGGCTGGTATTAAAAAATGTTGGGTTTTTTTTTCCTCCTTTTTAGTTTGCTACTAATGCGATCCCACATTTATAGACTATCAGTGGTACTAAATCTCTGAAGTATCTGATGGTAGATATTTTGACCGTGCAAGACATCAGAAGTGTAAATTTCCAGGGAAAATTCTTTTCTGAGAAGTTCAAGTTATATGTATGAGTATATTTGTATATTAAGAAACATGTGTAGGCACAGGAATTTAATCCTGTGTGTTATGTACCTTATTGGGCCTCTGGTTTTTCATCTTGAACTTTTCCCCAGGAAGTCGATTCATTTATAATCTATGAAATGGCTCCTGCACCTTCTGGTTTTTGGTTAGGTTTGGTCATTGGGTAACTGCTATAGAAAATCCAGTCATTCATTCTCTTTGATAACTTTTGGAGAGATTGCATTGAGTGGCATTGTTGACTGAGGCCATCAAAGCGCCCATTCCCTCAACGCTTGCTATTGGTTGTAAATCAGGGAATGCAAAGAGAGTGACCTCTCTGTTAGATGCCCAAAGGCTACTCGTGCTCACCTTGAAAGGTCACTCAGCCTTTCAATGAGGTGGACATCTCTGTATGACATTCTCCTTCCAGTTCCAACGATTGCTCCTTCCTCCCTGACCTTATGGACCTAGGGTTGTGATAGCTCATTGTAACCAGCTCAGCATTCTTGCACTACTCCTTGTGATTCTCCTACATCCACACTTCTGTAAATAGTCCCCTTGTAAATAAACCCTCCTCAAATTATCCTACACCATCTGTTTCCTGTTGAAATACTGATTTGTATACCAGTGAATACTGGAGAATTGGAGAAGAGGAGTAATTCTTGTTCTAAGTTAATAAGAATTCTAAGTTCTTATTAATTCTAAGTTAATAAGGTTTGTGGATCAGAGGTCCAAAATTTATAGTGTGTTCTCTGTGGCATGTTTTAACCTGAAGTGTCTCTGATTAATGATCATTATTGTTTAAGCCTCTTCTGTGATCTTTCTTAATGATTAATTAATGTTACTAGGGAGACAGAATCCAAAACCAGAAGAGAGACATAAGGAAGACTACAAATGTGTGGAGTATACCTTCATGCAGACAGTCAAAGAAATTTATTGAAATAAATTTTAATTGTCCTTTACAATTATCCTCTTAATTTTGGTGGATCTCCCTTCAGTCTTTTGTACCTGGGGTATAGAGCTCCCCCAAACGCCTTATAGTGGATATTGAGAAAAGCCCTGCTTCAGACTATTACTGAAAACTAAACAAATTATTAAGACCCATTTGCTAATTCTATGAATCCTCTCTTCCCAGTTGCATCTTATTTCTTTAGATTTAGTTTTGGAGAGATCTGGAAAAGCAACATGAGCTAGGAGAAGAAAAGTCATGAGTGTTTAGGAGTCTGGGATGAAGACGGCATTGATATAAGGCCACACATGACCCAGACATGGGGTTGGTCGGTGATGGCCAGGGCTGGACTCTCTCATCACACCCAAACTTAAAAACCAGACCCCAGACAGAATTTATTTTTTTATATGAAAATAGAACCCAAGAAAGAAACGTATATTAGGGCCAAGAAGAATTTTTTTTTTAAACTCTCTGCTCTGAATACTTTGTCCTTTACCAAAAGACTGATGGTTATAACAAGGCAATCTTGAAAATACCAATTTATGTTTTTCTCAGGGCTTGAAAATTTTATTTTAATTTGAACTTTAAATAATTATATATATATATATATATATATATATATATATATATTTTTTTTTTACATTATTCACTTGGCAGTGATTGTTTCAGGAGATGGATTATAGGATTATACTTCCCTGGCAATCTTTTCATCTGTTAATACCATAATAAACTTAAATCAGTGCATACTTCACAGAGAACTAGCGATATGGTAGGTTTTTGCCTTTTGGTTGGCAGTGCCTCAAACTAGAGCATAAGAAGTCTATTGATGAATGTACAGGTTTTTCTACTTACTGCACCTTGTGTTTACAGAGCAGATAATTGTGCAGTTACAGCACATGTGAACACAGAAGGGTGGGATTAGCAATCTTACTGTATGACAAGTAATACAAAATAACCCAAACAGAAATGATTAGTTTCTATGTGGCTCTTCAGAAATGTTCCTTTCATAAGACAGCATAATATTTGTTAAAGCAGGATGGTCTCAGTGGCTGTTTCTTTTACTAAATATTTATTTCCCACAACTATTTGCTTACCTTCCCACCAAAAACTGAACAAACAAAAACACATTATTTTACATGTAGTGGAGAAGAGCAAGTTACTTCCGTTAGTAGTTGCTTTTTTAAAAAAATCGATCTTCTATGTAGGCTTTTCTGTGGTTGAGACATACTATATGAGAATGCTTACAAATTCTTTAACAAGGTCATGAACAAGAACCTACATAATTTTAGTTGAGATGAACATTTTGTAGTACACAGAGATTTGGTTGAAACAGAGGGTCTTAATTTTTTAGTTTTACTGAAACCAAAATGATTTTTAAAAAAATAATGATAATGGTAGAAGTAGTAAGTTTTTCGTTTAGTAGTTCTTGTATTGATAAATGTTAACCATAGGGTTTTTTAGGGGTCAATATCGGCATGACTCAATCATTCAGTTACCTAACATACAAAACATGCAATGAAAATCCAGTATGTAGGATGGTGAGGGATAGGACAATAAATCAGATATTGTGTGCTATGTGAGAGGGTAGAAAACAAGATAGGATAGAAGCATTTCTGAGTTAATCCTCCTGGAAATCACCATAGCTCACAACTAAATGATATAGGAATGGAATTGTCAAGAAATAAAGAGACAGGTAAAAGATATAAGCATAGGGGCATTTGTGTGGCTCAGTTGGTCGGTTAACTGCCTTCGGCTTGGGTCGTGATCCCGAGGTCCTGGGATGGAGCCTTGTGTTGGGCTCCTTTCTCAGTGGGGAGCCTGCTTCTGCTTCTCCCTCTGCCTGCTACTCTGCCCCTGCTTGTGTTCATGCTCTTTGTCCAAAAAAAAAAAAAAAAAAAAAAAATACAAGCATAAAGATCAGTATGGTACCTTTTGGCATAATATACCACAGCAGTTAATTGTCCTAATGTTTGAAAGATCCACTATTACTATTATTTCTGAAAACTTTTATATTTAAATAGATATGTCAAACCACTTAAAAAAGATATATATGTATATTGTAAAAGGGTATCCCATGCAAATAAATTCTCCTGCTGCCCCAACCCTGGTATTCCAGTTTACTTTCTGAAAGATAAACATTGTTTTGTTTTTCCTTATGATAAAAATGTTGATTTAATTAGGATACCTTCCTCTGAGACTTTCTTGCTGTTGTACTTAGCAGAGGTCTAATATTAGGAGGCTTTCCAGTAATTGCTTGATAATTCTGGAAGCCCTGAGAAGGCAAAGTCAGATACTTGGCACCAAAAGTCTCTAGAAGGGGTCCTTTCAATGGTTCCACTATTATTAAATGGCCATGGGAAAAGCACTGACGATCTTTTTCTCTCTGGATGTAGACCTAGACTTTGAATTTGGATTTGGGACCAGAATTATCCCATCACCTAAATCTTTATTTTTTAAAAGTTTTTTTTTTTTTTTTTAATGCATTTGAGAGAGAGAGAGAGTGTAAGAGAGAGAGAGCGAAAGAGAGTGCACATGAATGGTGGGGGCAAGAGGAAGAGGAAGAGAGAGAAGCAGACTCCCCACTGAGCTGGGAGCCCTGCAGGGGGCTCCATCCTAGACCCTCCCTCCCAGGACCCTGGGATCATGACCAGAGCTAGAG